>JABUQX010045553.1:0-41411 GCA_015478945.1 Trachelipus rathkii
TGACTAGGTAACCTTGACACCAGTTCCTGCCTTCTTTTAAGCTTACACCCGCGTTGTGTTTGTGTCGCTTAGCCTGTCTTCTGGGGTCCAACATAGTATGATTTGTTTATGGAGAGTGGAGCCGCTAAAGAAATTGCTGTATAGCAGATACCATTGTGTTTTAGAAAGGGCTTTAAGCGCTGTGGAGGCCCTGAGCGAATCTGAATAAATGACATAAGAGGTGGTCTTGGTTAAGGAGTAGAATTCGAGAAAGGAACATCATTATACCAGTTACAGTGTGCCGTTTAAAAATTGAAGCATGAGGTGGGAGGGTATGGAAGAGGTTGCGGTCAGGAATGACAGCAGACGAGGGCAGACGCACCCACACTGTTCCCCGTTTTAGAGCCGTCAGTACAACATGGAGTAAACTCTACCGTGAAACTGCGGACATGAGACAGGAATTCTGTCTTTAGCAAGGCAGAAGGGTGGTTAGATTTGGAGAGAGAGGTCAGGACGAAGCAAATGGTAGGAGCAGGGAATAGCCAACTGTGTAATACCCTATCGTCTTAAGAAGAACGGGAGTAGCTTTTGCAAAGAGATGTTGAGGAAGTTTAAGGATGCTATTCAAACAAGTTGGCAAATGGCAGTTAAGGAGGATTCTAGATCATCTCGAGAATCGATGCTAGGTATGTAGTATTAGGGTGAAAGCGAAGATAACTTGTGCACGTGATGAATTCTCTTCGAAGAGAGAGTGGCATCACATCGGATTCAACTTCAAGGCTCACCCTGGGGGACGATCAGAAGGCTCCAGTGGAGATACGGATCGTCTCGTTTTGGATGGAATCTAACAGGTGTAGAGTTAAGGAGGTCTGACCATATACTAAGCAGCCATAGTCCCAGCTTCGATCAGGATTAGGGCATTCGGGAGAGTAATAGGGATTGCAACAAGCCACAAAAGATTTGAGGCGAGATAACGTAATAGGTCAAACGACGCGATGACAGTCGTTTTCAGGAGTTTAATTAATTTGCGGTTGCGTATGTTAGGTGGCAATCCTAAGATGAGTCCTAGAAATTTGACATGAAGTTACAGGAATGAGTGAACCATATAAGGTTAGGTTCGCTGGAAGAAGGTGGCAGGTTCTTCGACTCCCTTTTTTCCTAAATAGTATACTGCTGAGATTTGGGTGAGTGAGAAATGGAAGCCATGTTAATTACCCCATTGTGAAATATTCTCAATTTCTTGTTGAAGTTGCCTTTCAACGAAATGGGCGCCCTGCGCACCGGCAATATTAGGACGCTTAGGTCATCACACTTAGGGAGGAAAAAATTAGACCTCTCTGGATAGAATAACGATGTCAGTTTGAATACAGAGAGGCAAATAATAATCACTTAGAACATCCTTGCGGAACGCCTTTCAACCCGAGTAAGTGGACGTGATTAGACAAAAAAGCACTAACTTGGGCATTGATCTGTCTGACAGAAGATTTAAGTAAAGAGAGGGTGCTGTCCTACGAAACCAAGCGAGTGGGAGCTTTAAGGAGAACCGCAGTTCTCCACGTTGTGTCATAAGCACTTTTCCAAGGGTCAAAAATAGACACCATGAACCATCCACCAGTTAGAAGGCTACCCGGATGGCATGATCCAGTTTTAACAAGGGCATCCAACGGTCGAAACACAATTTTTGTGGAAAACCAAACTGAATTTGGAAAAGCCTGGTGACTCTCCAGAACAGAAGAGGAGGCCTGAGACCATTTTCTCTATTACATCTTGCAAGTCTGACATGTCAGACAAGAATTGGTCAATTTGTTGGTCCACAACTTTGATCTTTTACAGGTATGGAATAGGGATTACAAAGCTGTAGTCCAAATTAGATTACAAAAGAGGATTCAATTCAGATTCTGCTATACAGATCCAGCAAGAACGCTGAAACGCAGAGGAGTGAATAAGACGGAGCATTATGTTCGAAATTAACTCTGGAAGCCTAGGGCACCGTTCTTTGCTGTTCGCTAGTGTAGTTTGATACTTTGCAAGTGTAAAAAGATGGTTACAGGTATGATCTTCCACTTTTGCTGTTGAAAAGTCTGGCGGCTGCCAGTGTAATTCGTCAATTATTTGAGAAGGCTGCCAGAGATAGCGGAAAGAGTATGAGGTGGTAGGGCAAAGACAATACAGCTTAATGCTTTTGCACGCTGCTGGAGCATAAGAGGGAAGTTGTGCAGTTGACAGTCGAAGTATGAGTTCGAAAGTATTGCTTACGTGTTTGGCGATTAATTCGACGAGATCTCTCCGCAGCTGCTTTAAAAATAATCATGTTTGGGGTAGTGGGGGTCTTTTTGTTTTGTCTGTAGAGTTTTTTCTCCCGGGACTTGTGACACACTCTTGGGCACCAATTGGTTTGCCGAACGCTTTCCATTGCTTGAGATCAGCCGAAATACTAGTTTTCGCTGTTGTGATGATAACTGTTGAAGGAAGTTAAAGACACAATCTCAATAGCCGGAAACCGCTATCGAAAGGGAAGTGGGATAGCGTGGGCCTGATGGAAAAGAGACCCACTCGACTCACTCATAACCCAGCTGAAATTTGATATTTAACAATGGCGGTGGCAAGTAGTTCATTTAAGGCTATTGGGTAATGGTCACTGCCATATAAATAATCAAGGCGGGACCAGGTAAAGCGATCCATAAGAGAATGAGAGCAGAGGGAAATATCGATACAGGAAGAATAGTGTGATCTAACGTTCATCAGTCTGGGAGATCCCTCGTGTTAAGCTACGACAGGAAAGCGTGTATAGAAATCTACAGGATCTTAGACTTAGACGAGATGATAGAGGCACCTCATAACGGGATGGCGAAGGTGAAGTCTCCAAGTATCACAACCGGAGTAGAGAAGCTGTTAAAAAAATCATGCTAGGTCGACCTATAGTAAACTCACTAATCGGGCCAAGTAGATCGAGCAGACATTAAGGTCGAGTGGGACAGATGTGACTTCGATGGCTGCACTGCACGAAGTTCTGTTTAGCCAGAGTGACTGGAGAAATTAGCGACAGATTAGAATGCAAACTATTCCTGGACTTCCCTATCATTGTCAGACTCTTCCTATAGAGGTTAACGGCGATTATTTTCAGCAATATATAAGAAGTCGCCGATGACTTAGTCAAAGTCCTGCAAACAGTATGCACTTTGCTGTTGCATTACGTTTTTAGTTGAAAGGTATAATTAGATAATTAGAGTAGTGCCACGACACTCCATTAAGGAATGGGGGCCATGCTATGTTGTTTAAATGTTATCGAAGTTAGTCTTTTTGAGCACAATTGTCTCTAATGTGCGGCTAGAGGTAATGTTGGAAAGTGGAGATTAGGAATTGGAGACGTAAAGCTGAGACGTGGGTACTCGACGCAGCAGAAGCAACAACCATTCTGGTGCGTAAGGAACTAGTCGTCAACAGAGATTTGGGTTTTACGACCGGTTTTGGGGAAGAGTTTCATCTGTGAGTATTTGCTAGGAAGGGCTTTGTCATGAATGACAAGTAAGTCAGAGTTCAACCAAGTCCATCAGATAGAGGTGGACTATGGCTATGGTCCATTGAAAGAGCAACCAAATCGCTTTATACGTTTAAGATAAAAGCGATAACTCAGCATCATTCATCAAGCAAAAGACTTCGAAAATGGGTGGAGAAACAGGAAGAATGTGTTTCCAAGGAGAGCAGTGTAAAAGGGTTGACAAGAAGGAAAAGTGTCACCTTTTTTCGTAAAGAATTGGATCTGGCATAATGGGGATCCAAAATGGGGATCCGGTTGAGTAACGGAGAGTCGGACGCTAGAGACTTTGCTCAGTGAGCCACAGGTGGGTAATTTTGGAAAACTAGACAATTTGGGTTAAGATGGGGAACCTCTGGGTCCCCTTTCGTGTTACCAGCAGATTTAGAAGTTTCAGAGCGCCTGCGTGTTTGCCTTGAACGGGTTTCCATTCATCTCTCGTTTAGAAGCGCAAGAAGCGATATAGAAGAGACTGGGTCGTCCGCATCAGGCTCTGATTTGGGAACTATGATCATTTAATTCGCTCAAGCGACCATTAGCAAATCTTTTAGTCGAGGCGTGAGGGAGGAAATTTAAAAGAAGAGTTATAGAAGGATTCAGAAGAGTTGGAATAATCTTGCAAGCTATTAGAGAATTGGTTGGTTGGTTGTTAAATAGCTGTGATTGTCTGGGTTACATCTATGAAGCCGTTGCTTTTGTCTCAGGAATAGACTTATTGGACATGTTTCTTATGAGTTGCATTTTTTACATCTGTGGTCAGTGAGTTTTGCTTTAGAAATTCGGATGTTTTGTATTTAAGCGAGTAATCTTTAGCTTGGTGATTAATCTTTCTTTGCGTTTAGGAACATTTTTTCAGGAGATTGAGTAAAGGTGGGAGATAGATTAGGGACATAGATGCAGGCCTCTTACGTGAGTTTGGGAAACTCATCGGGAGGGTGTATTACAGAGTATCTTGGCAGAAAATGCTCTCCAAGCTTTGTATTGGATGAACCAACTTAATATCATTGTTAGTTGGGTTGAAAACTAGTACTCGGAGTAGGGTTGCTGATGACATTTTGAACGGGAGATTGGATCAAGGGCTGCTTTGGATTATTTGAGAAGTCGGAGTATAGCAATGCAGGAGGGAATGTTGCTGAGTAACTGCTTGAGTATTCGCTAGAATTTAGAGCGAAGAATTCTACTTGGAATGGAGATTGTGTCGAGTGAATTAACATGCGGAGGCAGAGGGGGTGCTGCAATTGGAGCATAAGATTGCCTTTGTCTTGTGGAATGTCTTTGAACTGGTGTATGGCATCTCATCCTGGCTCAATTTTGTATGGTAACATGAACTCCAACAAGTTCCTGTTCAAACGATAAGACGGACATTTTTAAAGAAGAGGCAGCTGTGGGGTCCTCCACAGTTTTTGCAGTGAGGTGTGTTTTCACAGATGTGAAAGTCTTCGAGACGGCACATGCATTGCAGTTCCTGCAGTATTTCGGGAATGACCAATCCTTGCATTTAAAGGCAACGTTGGGTCGAGGAGATAAACATACGAACACTGTAGCTTGTAAACCCTATTTTTCACTTTCGAGGTAGATAGGGGGTACTAAGAGTCAAACATTAGAGAGGATTTGGCGGTATCAGGCGAGTCCGAGGAGAGAAATCATAAACGTTTGTAAAGGAAATCTTTTTTCTGGAGATTTCTTAAAATGAGGGAGCAACATTTTATTTGCTGATTCTAAAGAATACATGGGCGCCTTTGGATGTGTATTCTTGTTCATCAGAAGTAGAAATAAGGGAGATGTTTTTGAGAGATGTTTAAGGATGACAAAGACTGTAACTTTTGTTCCGGGTAGTAGCTTACGAAGAAGGGACCCTTTCTGCATCAATGTGACTGGGGTTTTCAACCTTCCTAAAGCTTTTTCAAGTGCATTGCTAAGAATAATGGTTCTTTTGATCAGTAAGAGCTTTGGAGGAAAGTGGATTGCAAAAAGTAATATAATCAGGAATGATGTGTCAGCATAGTATTCCCGGAGGAAGAACAGGGATATGGAGTAAACAAATGAGACGACTATGACCAGGAGCACCTTTCCTGATTGCTCCGATCGTTTGGGCACTGGGATGTCAAGGGCTATACAGGGACGAATCGTGAGGTTAGCAGAGGACTTTCAAGTGTAGTAGACGGAATACATGCTGGTCTAGAAGTAGGAGGTACCGTCGTGGGGTCAGGCTGGGAACCCGACTGAAGGTATTTTGTTGATGTGTTTTGATCGCCTTGGTTTAATAGTTTTTTCTCGAGAGAGTTTCATAAATATTAAACCTGAAACTTCTCCATAGATGAAAAGGTATAACAATAAAAAAATGAAACATAAAGTAGTATAACAGAAATGTAGCGGATAAAACGATATATTTATAAGGATAATCCTTCTCCCTACAACAGGTTACAGGCCAGAGACTCACACAACTTCCCGGACCCCATTCCGTAGGGTGGACTGTGGATGTAGCCTCGGAAGAGACTCTCGGAACTCCACGCCGGTTTATCCCCGTGAATCACAGGGAACCTAAATAACGTCACGTTAGAGCAGAGATATGCACCAAAGTGCAGGGACAGCCTCCTAACCGGATAGGACCATGGTTCGGGTCCCTACAATTGGCGGCCCCCCCCCCCCGCCCACCCACAAGTCAAGGCAAGTGAAAGGACCAGTTTTTCTCCTGTACCCTCATCCACGGGGATGAAGTGTGAGGTGAACTGAAGACCCATGCAGGAAGAAGTCAACCTTATGGTACAAGGGCTGTGACGGGAAAAAAAGAGAGGACAACCTCCTTGAAAGAGGAAAAGTACGTACAAGTACTTAAAGGGACTGATGAATGGGAATTTGAAAAAAAATATCAGATAGAAATTGGGGTGGAGAAAATGGATTGAAAAAGAACAGAAAATATATGAAAATGAGGGGAAAAGGATGAGACTAACAGAAGAAAACATATGTGACAAATGCAAATGCACAAATGCACAACAAATGCACAACAAATGCACAACAAATGCACAACAAATGCACAACAAATGAACAACAAATGCACATACTAGTGCTTGAGCCGGAGGGGATGCACAAAGACCCCCCAAGTATTGGTTCTTATCACTATGTCATGCTCCAGGTTGTATACCAAGAGCATAACACCAAAATAAGAATCAATACCCTCTGCGGGGATAATAATAATAATAATAATAATAATAATAATAATAATAATAATAATAATAATAATAATAATAATATAATAATCCTCATCATAATTAGAATAATAATGATAAATAATAATGATAATAATTAATGATAATAATGTAATAATCAATGCTAAACTGAAAATCATTTATATTAATTTTGATTTCTACGTAATAATAATAATAATAATAATAATAATAATAATAATAATAATAATAATAATAATAATAATAATAATAATAATAATAATAATAATAATAATAATAATAATAATAATAATAATAATAATAATAAATAACACGAATAATATAACACTAATAATATAAATTATATAATAATACAAAAAACAATAACAATAACAATAACAATAACAATAACAATAATAATAATAATAATAATAATAATAATATAATAATAATAATAATAATAATAATAATAGTAATAATAATAATAATAGTAATAAATAATAACACAAATAACAAATTAACAATATGTACAAAACATAACAAAATAATAATAATAATAATAATAATAATAATTAATAATTATAATAATAATAAATAATAATATAATAATAATAATAATAATAAAATAATAATAATAATAATAATAATAAAAATAATAATTAATAATGATAATATAATAATAATAATAATAATAATAATAATAATAATAATAATAATAATAATAATAATAATAATAATAATAATAATATATTTATATATGTATATTTAATATAATAATAATAATAATAATAATATAATAATAAAAGAAATAGATAATATCAATAATATAATAATAATAATAATAATAATAATAATAATAATAATAATAATAACAATTTTTTGAGTGGATGTACTGGGACCACCACAGCACACAGAAATGTGGCTATACCGTGTCAATACACTAACTACAGGGGAAGTCCCTATAGCGGAACGTAGGATGAACAGTACTGAGATGGTTAGATCTTATAGAAGATGTAGAGTTCTAAGAGGAAGGCAAAAACTTGATCACTACGAAAGTGAGAAGATTCAGATAATATGTGCGGAAGGCGATGCTGAAGAGGTATAGTGAGTACATCAGGGAAGAATCTAGCTTCAATAGGGTTGAGATGGCCTAGCGACCACAGAGATAGATGGAACGACCATAAGAGGACATTAGAAATATATATATATAGAAATAAGAAAATAAACCCTAAGTTAGCAAGGTAATCATCGAAGAATCCTTGTAATAATCTAATAATAATGAAGAATAGAAATAATAATAATAATAATAATAATAATAATAATAATAATAATAATAATAATAATAATAATAATAATAATAATAATAATAATAATAATAATAATAATAATAATAATAATAATAATAATAATATAATAATAATAATAATAATAATAAAAAATAATAATAATAATACATTATTAAGAAACAAGTTTACAAAATAAAAATAATTATTATTAATTTCTAAAGAAATTATTACGGGTGGAAATTCACCCCTAATTTTGATCTGTCATAGTATTGGAGGAGAGGGGAATGGCTTTTGAAAATTAAATTATTAGCTAATATGAGAAGTTGATTTAAATTACATATTGAAATATAAAAAATATATTATAATTATATATATATATATATATTATATATGATATTTCTTAATAGCATATATATATATAATATATTATTATATATATATATATATATTGTATATACTTTAATATATATGTTTATATATATTTTTGATTTTGTAATAAATATTATAAATTTAAAAATTTATTAATTTAAATTTTTTATTATTTATTTTTTAAAATATATAATATATATTATATATATAGATATATATATAGTTATATATAGATATATATATATATATATATTATAATATATATTTCTTAATCACCTCTTTTCAATTACTATAGTATAATTACCCCCCCAACCCAACTAAGGAAGATTCATATACTATACTCCTAATCTTTACAAACAGCTAATGTGTATTGAAAATAATTTAAATATTCATTTGTGATTACTTATTATTTTGTTTCCTACATTGTCAAATTAAAATCCGTTTAGGTGCGATCCTCGTTGGATGAATGTTACAGAGAAACGGAGATTCAGGATGTTGTGAAACAGTGCCCAGATTTGGCTGATAAGGCTAGAAATTGGTGGATGGCAATTACAAATAAGGCAGTTATTTCATCGCAATTGCTGATAAAGATCTGAATGTTCACTTGCGGATGATTATGCGGGTTGAGGGCAGAGGGAGGACGAAAGAAAGGAGGAGGGCGTAGGAGAAAAAGGAGGCAAAAGGGAGAAGTGTTATTATAAAATGTTTAGTGATCTCAAATGAAGAATCGAAATTGAGGTTTTCTTTTAGTTTTGAAGAAAATTTGCCCTTGAATATAACAATAGTCTGCATAATAATAATAATAATAATAATAATAATAATAATAATAATAATAATAATAATAATAATAACTAATAATGTAATAATAACTAATATTAATAATAATAATAATAATAATAATAATAATAATAATAATAATAATAATAATAATAATAATAATAATAATAATAATAATAATAATAATAATAATAATAATAATAATAATAATAATAATAATAATAAATAAATAATAATAATAATATAAAAATAATAATAATAATGAAAGAACTGAAACAGCAACAATAATGACAACAACGACAACAACAGCAACAGCAATAACAACTTCAACTACTATTGCTGAAGTTTCTGAAACTATAAAAACAACAGCTACTAATTGGTTATTATAACTACTACATTTAAAAATAAAATAATAATAATAATAATAATAATAATAATAATAATAATAATAATAAATATAATTAATATTAATTATAAAATAATAATAATAATAATAGATAAGTTAAAATGCCATAAATGAAAAATTTAAGTTAATAAAAGGGTAAATTTGCGAATCATTGTCAAGGCCACGCCCACGGAATGAAGGTGGGCGGGGCCACCCAAATAAAATATCTTTGAATCTAATAAATCGTTACAATTGCTATTATTGGGTCTGAATTTTCAAGGTATTTTTAAAAAATTCATTTAAATATACATAAGGATTAAGTTTAATTGAAATAATCTCTTAAATGAATGTAATAAACGATTAGGGAATGTGTGCAGAATATTGGTAATGTCCTTCGATTGCGTCACCAGATGAGGAATGAAGATCTGGAATTAGTGTTGTCTCCGAGCGGCAGGAGGAAGGTTGAAATTTTCTTTCCGTTAAGATCGAAAAAATATTTTTAGGATTCAACCACGTTTTTCATGATTTTTTGAAAACATTAAAATAAGTAAATAAAATATATTAAATTGAAATATTAAAATTTTATGTCTTTTGCGAGCTTTTTGAATTAAATTAATTAACTTACAGGGATTTAATTCATTTTATTGTTAAATAATAAAAATACCTTACATTATAGCAATATTAAAATTGAAACTAAAAGAAAATAGAAGTAATCAAATTTAATACTTGGACTTATTTCTAAATAAAGAAAAATAACCTCCAATATTTCGTATTAAAACCCTTAAATTAAGAAAACACGCGGGAATTTGGTCGAAGAAGCGCGCCGCAATTTACTTCTAGTAATTCAACTCACTCGCGTAAGTTATCTTCAGAACAAACAAATTTGCTTCGCACCATCTATATATATATTATATATTAATATATAATATATATATTATATATATATATATATATATATATATATATATATTGAAATGATTTGTTTCTTTTCGAGAAGTTTTTAAAATATAAATTTTACAGTAAAAGTTAATTCAAAACACTTTTATTTTACGTAACAAAAAAAATGAAATGAAAAATAAATGAAAATAAATAAACGAATTTAAATATATATTTTTTGAGTAACTATGACATACAAAAATATTAAAATAATTGTATTCTATAAACTACCATTATGCCATTATACTATATACTATATATATATATATATATATAATATATTATATATATATATATATATATATAATATATATATACTATATATATATATATAATACTATATGATATCACTCGAGGGTGAATGCGTGTAACACGTTGTTTTAAAGTTAATGCTTGGAATACAAGAAAATTCTTCACTTGTAAATTCCTTGTGCAACACAGAAGGTTCACACTCTCTGTGTGCGTACAACAAAATTCGTGTCTACCCACTATAAATTATCTACTTACATATGTGTAAGGGATTGTGGTGTCAAGCAATTAAACTTTTATTTAGAATGGTTGTTATTGCAGCAAACTAAGCTGTAATCATCCTTAAAACCTCATCATTTATAAGTTATAGAACTAGTATATATATATATATATATATATATATATATATATATATATATATATATATATATATATATATATATATTATATATATATATATATATATATATATAATATATATAGGTCTATACTTTTAAATATGAGGCTTTAAGATATTACAGCTTTAGTTTGCGCATAAACACCATTTCTAAAATAAAATTGTATGCTCACCACAATCCTTACACAATATGTAAGTAGATAATGTTTAGTGGTAGACACGAATTTATGTTTGTACGCACGACAGAGAGTTGTGAACCTTCTCGTGTTGCACAAGAATTTACAAGTGAAGAATTTTCTGTTTCCAAGCATTCACTTAAAAAACAACGTGGTTATTACACGCATTCACCCCTCGAGAGATATTATATATATATATATATAATATATAGTATATATATATAATATATTAATTATATATATATAATATATATATATATACTAATATATTATATAATGCCAAATGAAAAAAAAAATAGATACAATTATTTTTTAATATTTTTTGATATTTAATTGAATTACTTAAAATAAATAAGTATATTTATTTGTTTAATTAATTTTCATTTAGATTTTTCATTTATTTATTTTGTGACGTAAAATAAAAGTGTATTGCATTTTTCAAATCAACTATTAATTTGTATATTTTTAAAATACTCCTACGAAAAGAAACAAATATTTCAATATTTTATATATATATATATATATATATATACATAATATAAATATATAATATATATTATATATTATATATATATATATATATATATATAATATATTTTATATTTTTTATATGTATTATATGTATTTTATATATTATATATATTATATATATATATATAATATTATATATATCATATATAATATAATATAATAGTAGAGTTTAATTTAATATATATCATAACGTATATATATAAATATATATATCTATAATATATAATATATATATATATTATATATAATATATTATATATATAATTATATATACATATATATATATATATAATATATATTATATAATAATATATATATTAATATATTACTATATATATATATATATATATATATATATATTATATATATATATATATATATATATACATATATAATATATTATATTATATAATAATATATATATATATAGATATTATATATATATATATACTATATATTATATATCATAATATATACTTATATATAAATATATAATATATATATATATATATATAATATAATATATATATATATATATATATATATATATATATATATATACTATATATATATATATATATAATATTATATATAATATATATAATATATAATATAATAGTGTATATATATATATATATATATATATTATATATAATATATATATATACAATGGTGCGAAAAGGCAAATTTTAGTTTTGTTGAAGATAACACTTACGAGTGAAGTCTGAGATTTTACTAGAAGATAAATTGGCCGCGGCGCTTTTCGAGTTCTATCATAACGGGGTGTGTTTGGAATTAGAGCTTAAGTCGAGAAATTTTATGGAAGGTTATTTTTCTTTATTTAGAAAGCATCTAATATGTGAATTGATACGTGGTTGTCACATTATAACTCAAAATTCTTAATATTTGAGTTTAGAAGGTGAAATGGTGTATTTATATATCTTTAACAATAAAATGAATTGAAAATCCCTGTCAGTTAATTAATGTTAAATGCAAAAAAGCGACGCACAAGGGTAGAAAATTTTATATTTTCCATTTCATACAATTTTTTTTAGTTATTAAAAGTGTTTAAAATATTATAAAGTCGTAATTGAATCCTAAAAATATTTTTTCGATCTTAACGGAAAGACAAAAATTCAACCTTCTCCCTGCCGCCTCGAGAAACACTCAATTCAGACTCTTCATTCCTCATGGACGCATCGAAGGAAATTTCCAATTATCTTGCACAATTCCCTAATGTCATTATTACATTCATTTTAAAGATTTATTTCAATTAACACTTATTCCTTAAAACATATGACAAATGCAATTTTATAAAAATAACCTTGAAAAGTCAGACCCAATTTAATAGCAATCTGTAAACGAATTTATTAGAATTCAAAGAAGTATTTTATTTTGGGTGGCCCGCCCACCTTCTTCGTCGGGCGTTGGATTGACAATGATTCGCACATTTACCCCTTGTATTACTTAAATTTCATTTAGGCCTTTTAACTTATTATTAATTATTATATTTATTATTATTTATTATTATTTTATATTTTATTATTATTATTATTATTATTATATATTATATTTATTATTTTATGTTTAAATGTAGTAGTTATAATAACCAATTAGTAGCGTTGTTTCTTATAGTTTCAGAACACTTTCAGCATATAGTAGTTGAGTTGTTATTGCGTTGCTGTTTGTAGTCGTTTGTTGTCATTATTTTGCTGCTTTCAGTTATTCCATAATATTATTATTATTGATTTCATATATTTATTTATTATTATTATTTTAATTATTTTATTATTATTATTATTATTATTATGATTCATATATTTATCATTATTATATTATTATATATTATTAATATTATTATTATTATATTATATAATTAATAATTATATATTATTATTATTATTTTATTTTATTATTTTTATTATTATTATTATTATATTATTATTATTATATATTATTATTATAATTATTATTATTATTATTCATTATATTATATATTTATGCAGGACTAATTTTATATTTTCAAGGGCAAATTTTTTCAAAACTAAAAGAAAACCTCAATTTCAGATTCATTCATTGAGATCACTAAACATATTTAAATAACACTTCTCCCATTTTGACCTCCTTTTCTACTACGCCCTTCCCTCCTTCTTCTTCTCTCCATCTGCCTCACCCGCAAACACCGGCCAAAGTGAACATTCAGACTCTTTAATCAGCAATTGCGATAAAATGAACATGCCTTATTTTATTTGCCAGTCCACCAATTTCTTTGCCTATAGTCAGCCAAATCTGAGGCACTGTTCACAAACCATAGCGAATTCTTCAGTCTCGAACATATCATCACGACGATAGCACCCCTAAACGTTTTTATTTGACAATGTAGGAACAAAAAATAAGTAATTCAAAATGATATAATTTAAATTATTTTCATACACATTTTAGCTGTATGTAAAGATTAGCGAAGTAATATATCTAATCTTCCTTAATTGGGTTGGGCGAGGGTAATTATACATATAATACATTTGGGAAACAAAGAGTGCTGATTAAGCAAATATTATAATATATATATATATATTATAATAATATATATAATATTATATATATATATATATATATAACTATATATATTATATATATATATATATATAATATATATATATATATAAATATATAATATTATAATATATATATATATATATATAATATATATATTATATATATTTATATAATATATATAAATATTAATATATAGATATATTATAATATATATTATATAATATATAATAATTATAATATATTTCTTTATATTTCTATATGTAATTTATATCAATTTCTCATATTTTCTAATAATTTAATTTTCAAAAGTGTTTATACCTATTTACTATTTGCTGATATAAATTAGGGGTGAATTTCCACCCGTAATAATTTCTTTAGAAATTAATAATAATTATTTTTATTTTGTAAACTTGTTTCCTTAATAATGTATTATTATTATTATTTTTATTATTATTATTATTATTATTATTATTATTCATTATTATTATTATTATTATTATTCTTTATTAATTATTATTGATTATTATTCATATTTATTAGTATTAATTCATATATTATTATTATTATTATTGAATATATTATTTATTATTATTAGTATTTATTATTATTCATTTTATTATTACTTATTATTATTATGTATTTATATTATTTATTATTATTTTTATTTCTATATTTCTATATTATTATTATATTTTCTAATTGTCCTCTTATGGTCGTTCATATCTCTGTGGGTCGCTAGGCCATCTCAACCCTTTGAAGCTAGTTCTTCCCTGATGTACTCACTATACTTCAGCATCGCCTTCACGCACAGTATTATCTGCAATCTTTTCTTCCACTTTCGTAGTGATCAAAGTTTTTGCCTTCCTCTTTAGAACTCTACATCTCTATAAGGAATCTAACCCATCTCAGTACTGTTCATCCACCGTTCCGCTATAGGGACTTCCCCTGTAGTTAGTGTATTGACACGGTATAGCCACATTTCTGTGTGCTGTGGTGGTCCCAGTACAATCCACTCAAAAAAATTGGTTATATATTATTATTATTATATATTATATTATTATATTATTATTATTATTATTATATTATTATTATATTATTATTCATATTATTATTATATTATAATTATATATTAAATATAATATATAAAATATATTATGATATTATTATATTTATATTATTATTATTATTATTCATTATTATTATTATTATTATTATTATTATTTTATTATTATTATTATTATTATTATAATATTATTATTATTATTATTTATTATTTATTATTTTATTAATTATTATTATTATGCTATTATTATTGATTATTATTATTATATTATTATTATTTATCTATTATTTTATTGTATTGTTATTGTTATTGTCATTGTTATTGTTATTTGTGTATTATTATTACTATTATTTATATTATTACTTTTATTATGATTATCCTATTATTATTATTATTTTATTATTATTATTATTTATTTATTATTATTATTGTTAGTTGTTATGTCTATGTTATGTTATTGTTATTTGTATTGTTAATTATATTACTGTTGATTTATGATTAAGTGTTTATTATTATTAACTATCTATTAGATATACATATATAAACTATATTATTATTATTGTTATTATATATTATTATTATTATTATTATTATTATTATTTATTATTATTATATTATTATTATTATTTATTATTATGATTATTATTATACTATTTATTAACCATTATGATTATTCTTATTATTGTCCTTCTTCTTATACATAATTTTTACGTTTATTTTTATCATTATTTTTCATTATTATTATCATATTATTATCATATTAATTATTATATTATTATTATTATTAATTATTATTTATATATTATTATTATTATTATTAATTATTATTTATGATTATTATCCCGCAGAGGGTATTGATTCTTTTTCTGTTGTTATATGCTCTCTGGTATACAACCTGGAACATAGCATAGTGACAAGAACAAATACTTGGGGGATCTTGTGCATCCCCTCCAGGCTTTCAAGCACTCCAGTATGTTGCATTTGTGTTCATTTGTTGTGCAATTGTTGTGCATTGTTGTGCAATTTGTTGTGCATTTGTTGTGATTTGTGGCATTTGCATTTTGGTACACTATCTAATCCTTTCAGTCTCTCATCCATTCCCCTCTTTTTCATATTTAATTTTCTGTTCTTTTCAATCCATTTTTCTCCACCCAATTTCTATATGACAATTTTTTTCTCAAATTCCCATTCATCAGTCCCTTTAAGTACTTTGTACGTACTTTTCCTCTTTCAAGGAGGTTGTCCTCTCTTTTTTTCCGTCCACAGCCCCTTGGGCCATCAGGTGACCTTTCCTGCCATGGGTACTTCGGAACCACTTACACTTTCTTCCCCGATGGATGATGGTACAGGGAAACTGGCCCTTTCAACTTCCTTTGACCTGGCGCGCACATCTGTAGGGACCCGAACATGGTCTAATTCCGTTAGGAGGCTGTCCTGCACTTTGGGGTATAACTGCTGACTCTAACGTGACGTTATTTAGGATTCCCTTGATTCACGGGGATAAACCCGGCGTGGAGTTCGAGAGTCTCTTCCGAGGGCCTAATCACAGTACCACCATACCGGAATGGTTGTCCGGGAAGTTGTGTGAGTCTCTGGCTGTAACCTGGATAGGGAGAAGGATTATTCTTTAATTTTTTCAGTGTTGATGATTCTCCCCTTCCGAGATATCGTTGTATGATTTCATCTTGTCTTTTTAGTTATAATTTTCCTCTATGGAGAAGTTTCAGTTTTTCAATATTTATGAAACTTCTCTTCGAGAAAAAACAGTTATTAAACAAAGGCGATCAAAACAACTCAACAACAAATACTTCAGCGGGTTCCCAGCCTAGACCCCACGCAGTACCTACCTACTTCTAGACCAGCATGTATTCGTCTACTACACTGAAAGTCCTTCTGCATAACTCAGCATTCGTCGCCTGGTATTTACCCTTGACATCCCAGTGCCCAACAATCGGGCAATCCAGGAAAGGTGCTCCTTGGTCATAGTCGTTCTCATTTGTTTACTCCCATATGCTGTTCTTCCCTCCGGGAGATACTAGCTGACCACATCATTCCTGATATACTTAACTTTTTGCAATCCACTTTCTCCAAAAGCTTTAACTGAGTAAGAACCAATTATTCTTAGCAAGTGGCACTGAAAAAGCTTTAGGAGTTGAAAACCCCCAGTCACGTTTAATGAGAATGGGTCCCTTCTCGATTTAAGCTATTACCCGCGAATCAAGTTACATCTTGCTCATCCTTAAAATCTCCAAAAAACATCTCCCTTTTTCTATTCTGATGAAACAAGAAACACATCCAAAGCGCTATGTATCATTATAGAAACAGAAAAACGAAGATATTGCTCTCATCTTAAGAAATCTCCAGCAGAAAAAGATTCCCTTTACAAACATTTATAGATTTTTCCCTCGTCGGGACTCGCCTGATACCCAAATCCTCTCTTAATGTTGACCGTTCGTTACCCCTCATCCACCTACAAAGGGGAAAATAGGGTTTACAAGCTACAGTGTTCGTATGTTTATTCTCCGACCAAGACGTTGCTTTAAATGCCAAGGGTTTGGTGTCATTCCCGAAAATACTGCAGGGAACCGCATGACATATGCCCAGTCTACGAAAGACTTTCACATTGTGAAAACACACCTCACTGCAAAAACTGTGGAGGACCCACCAGTGCGGCTCCTTCTTTAAAGATTAGTCCGTCTCTTAATTCGTTTTGAACAAGATACTGTTTGGAGTTATTGTACCATAACAAAAATTGAGAGGAGAAGATGCCATACACCAGTTCAAAGAGCAAAATATCCCAACAAGAACAAAGGCAATCTTCATGCTACCAATTGCAGCACCCCCTTGCCTCCGATGTTGAATTCACCGACACAACTCCATTCCAGGGTAGAATCTCCTCTAAATTCTATGCCCGAAACTAAGCATTACTGCAACATCTCCCGCCTGCATATGCTTATACTACCGACATTCTCAATAATCCAAAAGCAGCCGCTTATCCAATTGTCTCCGTTCAAAAAATTAGTCAATCAGCAACCCTACTCCCGAGTACTAGTTTTCAACCAACTAACAATGATTATTAAGTTGGTTCATTACCAATACAAAAGCTTGGAGAGCATTTTCTGCCAAGATACTCTGTAATACACCCTCCCGATGAGTTTCCCAAACTCACGTAAGAGGCCTGCATCTATGTCCCTAATCTATCTCCCACCTTTACTCAATCTCCTGAAAAAATGTTCCTAAACGCAAAGAAAGATTAATCACCAAGCTAAAGATTACTCGCTTAAATACAAAACATCCGAATTTCTAAAGCAAAACTCACTGACCACAGATGTAAAAAATGCAACTCATAAGAAACATCGTCATAAGTCTATTCCTGAGACAAAAGCAACGGCTTCAATAGATTGTACCCAGACAATCACAGCTATTTAACAACCAACCAACCAATTCTCTAATAGCTTGCAAGATTATTCCAACTCTTCTGAATCCTTCTATAACTCTTCTTTTAAATTTCCTCCCTCACCACTCCCTAAAGATTTCTATGCCTTAGCGAATTAAATGGATCATAGTTCCCAAATCAAGCCTGATGCGACGACCCAGTCTCTCTCTAATGCTTCTTGCGCTTCTAAGAGAGATGAATGGAAACCCGTTCAAGGCAAACAACGCAGGCGCTCTGAAACTTCTAAATCTGCTGGTAACACGAAAAGGGGACCAGAGGTTCCCATCTTACCCAAATTGTCTAGTATTTTCCAAAGATTTAGCCCACCTGATGGCTCACTGACAAAGTCTCTAGCGTCAGACCTCCGTAACTCAACGGATCCCATTTTGGATCCCAATATTGCAACTCCAATTTCTTTACAAAAAAGTGACACTTTTCCTCTGTCACCTTTTACACTGCCTCCTTGGAAACATTCTCATTTTCTCCACCCATTTCTGAATCTTCTTGCTTGAGAGATGCTGATATCGCTTTTATTCTTAAACATAAGCATTTTGTTGCTCTTTTCAATGACAACCAAAGTCACACATAAGGATGGAACTTGGTTTGAACTCGACTACTTTGCATTCATGACAAAGCCTCCATATCAAACTACCACAAGAAAAAACTCTCCCAAAACCGGTCGTACAAACCAAATCTCTGTTGTACGACTTCCTTACCACCAGAATGGTTGCTTTCTGCTCGGTCGAGACCCACGTCTCAGCCTTTCTCCTCTGAGATCCACTTCCAACATTACCCTAGCCAATAAAAGACAATTGTCTCAAAAAAAGATAATTACAATAACATTGATATGAATTTCAACATGGCCCCATTCCTTCAATGGAGTTGTCGTGCGCTACTACTCTACATTATCAAAACTGTTCAACTAGATAACGTATGCACAGCAAAGTGCAATGATTTGCAGGAACTTTGACTATAGTCATCGCCGACTTTATTTATAATGCTGGAAAATAATTCGCCGTTAACCTCTACTAGGAAGAGTTGGGGGGGGGGGGGGGGGAAAACAAAAAAAATTGATATAGGGGAAGTGCCAAGGGAATATCATTATTAAATCTGTTCCTATTCTACCAGTCATCGGCAAACTAGGACTTCGTGCAGTCGCAAGCTCGGAGTTCATCTGAGTCACGGAAGACGTCGGACCCTTAATGTCTGCTCGATGTAGCTTGGTGCAGAAAGCTAGGTGGTTTACTAAACGGCTGACACTATGCTAGATTCTTCTTCTAGAGCAGCTCTAAGTAATACTCTGTAAGTGTGAATACTGAAGAGACTTGGCGACTGTGCGCCCCACCGTCACTATGAGCACAACAGGGCAGAAGAATAAGCAGCTCGGGGTGCATCTGTCTAAGTCTGAAGAGTCCTTGGAGAATCTATGCAGTACAGAAACGCTTTTCCCTGGCGAGTCGTATATTAAAACAGGCGGGAACTCGAGGTCTCGACTACATCAGATCGCGATGTAGGACTCCAGGCACGAAACGATAATCTCTGTCCCTAAGAATTCAAAATTCCTTGGCGTGCTCTCTAACTTATAAGGAATCGCTCCCTGTACTGGCGTCGCACGCCTTGAATATTGTATCATGGCACATAAGAGATAAGAGACCATCTTACGCGCAGAGTGAGCGTTAAGGCATGAGCAAATTACTTGTGCCACCGAGCCAATTGTTAAAATCAAATTGCAGGCTGAGCGTTGATGCAACGGGTGAGGCGGACAATCGGGCTCGACACTTTATTATCAGGGCACAGCTATCCACTTCCCCTTCGATAAGCGGTTTCCGACGATGATGTGCCTCTCTCAAAGCTGTTCTCAGAAAAAGAGGAAATACAACTGAAGTTATCATCGCAGCCACTAGCGCGCAAAAGCATCGCAGAAGTGTTAATTTCTCGCAGATCCTTTCAAGACAGAGAAAGAAGCGCTCGTCGGCAAGACCCAAATTTGGTTGGGCCCAAAGAGAGTGGTGTCATAAGTTCACCGGCCGACGATAAATAACTCTCCACAGACATAACACAAAAGACTCGCCAGATAGCCAACCAAACAATGATTATGTATATTAAAGAAGCTGCGGAGAGATCATCGATCAGAATTAGAGCGAAAAAACACAACGGTAAACGCATATACCTCGATTCGAACTCATACTATCGACTGTCAACTCCACAAACCCTTGATGCCTCAGCACGCATGTTTGCAAAGCATTAAGTATGTATTTGGCTTCAGGCACTCAATCTTTTCCGCTATTCCTGATGCCTTTCAAAAATTGAGAATTACACTGCACGCCAGACTTTTCAACAGGCAAAAGTGGAAAGATCATACTGTAACCACTTTTTACACTTGACAAAGTATTTCAAACTAAACTAGCGAACAGCAAAGACGGTGCTAGGCTCAGAGTTAATTCGAACTATGCTCCGTCCTTAGTTCACCTCGTGCTTCAGCATCTGCTACGGATCTGTATAGCAGTAATACTGATGAATGCCTAGCTATTTCATGGAAATTCATAAATATTGGAACTATCAGATTATTCTGTAGGTCCCTATTTCGCGCACGAGTAGTCTTCTGTGAAAAAGATCAGGTTGGAAGTGTCGGAGGCAGACGCAATGACAATATTAAGAGTGAAAAGAAAAGTGCGTGAGATGTCGTGATCTAGCTGGGCAAACGTACATCAGAGAAAATGGTCTGCAGGCTCTCTCTTGACTGTGTTCTGGAGAAGTCACAGCTTTTCCAACTCTCACAGCTTTGGTGTATCCACAAAATAAATCTGTGAGTTTCGACAGAGTGAAGGCCCTTGTTAGAAAACTGGATCACATGACATCCGAGCTTCTCATATGTCTGGGGATGGTGCTTCATGGTGTCTTTTTATGATTCTTGAGAAGGTAATGGGACAAACACACTGGCGTAGCACGGAGGATTCTCCGTTAATAACTCCACTCGAAGATTTTAGTTTTCGTAGGGAGCAGTGACACAATACTCTTTATGAAATGCCTGTCTGTGCAGGACGCAGATCAAATCCGAGTTCAGGTGCTTTTTTGGTTTCGGTCGACTGGCGCACTTTACTTGGTCTGACGCGTCTTCCGCCGAAGGAGTGTTATAGATGTAATACTATTGTATGGCATACTGCTGATTTCAAATTGACAGATCCGATTCAAATTCACAGAGTAGAATATCGCCGAGAGAGGATTCAATTTATCTTCGAACTCTATTGGTGATGACCTCAGCTCTACAAATATTTAGCCACGGGTGCCAGGCTGCCATTTCTTGAAAGGACAGACTATCTCAACAAGAAAATGGACCATACCCGCTATTACGCAGACCCACGATGAAGGGAGGTAGATAGACTATGCTGTTGGCATTCTCACTATGCAGACCAAATCTCAGCAGGAACTAAATATGAGTTTGCTAGGAAAAAGGGAGTCGAGAAGAAACCTGCGAGATCTCGCTTGCCAAGCCGACCTAACCTTTATTATGGTTCACCGCATGTCCTGGTAAAATACTTCTGGTCAAATTTCTAGGAACTGCACTTTCTAGATGACCAATCGGCCTAACATTAGTGTCACACTGCAGAATAATAAAACCCACTGAAATATGGAGTGTATGATCTGCAAGTGGAACCAGTTCATGACACATCACCTTACTAGTGGCGTTTCGCCATTCAAACCATCTTGGGTGGCTTGATTGGCAAGTCAGCACCTATTAACGTCTCACATGAGCCCTTAGAATCCGCTATCCGAAAGGTTGAGGATATGGTGGCTGCATTATGTATTAATGTCAGGACCTCCTTTAACGGTAACCACCTGTTAATTTCCGATCCAAAAGCGAGACGAATCCGTACTGCTCCACTGAAGCCTTACGATGTCCCCCAGGGTGAGCCTTGAAGTGGAATCACGATGGGGATAGCCTACGCTCTCTTTCGGAAGAGAATTCATCACAGGTGCACAAGTCTATCTTTCGCTTATTCAAGAACCCTAATACCAATAACTCTAGCATCGACTCTCTGCGAGAAGATACCTGCACGAATCCTCTTACCTGACCAATTTGCAAACTGTTGGTTGTATTAGCATCCTTAACTTCCTTCAAACCATCGTCTTTTGCACAAAAGTACGTGCCGTTCTCGTTAAGACGAAAGGGATTACCACATTGGCTATTCGAAATGGCTGAAATACCATTTGCTATGTCCTGACGCTCGCTCTACAAACTCTAACCACCCTTCTGCCTTTAGCTGAAAGACAGATTCCTGGTCTCAATTTCCGCGTTCACTGTCGATTTACATCCAGTGGAGTTTACTCGACGGCTTCCTAAACATCAGGGGACAAGTTGGACCCGCATCGTCCCCTGTTCTTAGGTCTTTCCTGACCGCAACCTATTTCCCATACCCTCCCACCTCATGCTCATATCACAGTGTATTGAAATACGCACCAAATTAATGGGAGTTATAATAGATTGTTTTTTCTGCTCGAAATTCATATTCCATTAACCAAGCAACACTCTGTATTGTCATCGAATTACTTTTCAAGATATCGACTCAGAGGAGGCCCTCGAGAGCGCTTAAAGCCCCTATTCTAAAAACACAATGGTAATCGCTATACACGCAATTTCATTTTGAGGGCTCCACTCTCTTAAACAAATCAATACTATGCTTCGGGACTCCCTATCACGTTGAGTAACTTGCAAACACAAATTCTGACCAGATAGGCCCAAATATGACCGCCTCTTCTTGTTACTCGAGCTGTTTAAGGAGATACCATAATCTCAGGCCACGTTACGACTAAGACAGAAAGAGTACATCTCCCACTGAGCTAGATAATTTATCCTGCATCTCCGACCAAGGCTCCGGTCTTATTGACTGATGATCGACGAAAGCCCCGCGGGAACAAACGACAGGCGTAAGTGGTGTAAAGGGGAGACGTATGAATTCAGAAGGAGGAGGTTGCAACGAACGTTAGAAATATGGACGAGCGCTGGAAACAGTTAGCCATAGAATTGGTCTTCCTCTCACGACGGAAAAGCGGCTTGCAGCGAACAAGCGAGAAGCAGGAGTACTTGCCACACTACTCTACCGTATGGTACCACAAGCCAACAAAAAAGCTACCACGAAGCCCGAAAAACTACATGGCACGGGTACTTTGTCTAACCCGAATCCGGAAAAATCTGTTGCCGTTGCCAGCTACCCCGCTAATAAAATTTTTCAAACGCATACTCTTCCGAATCTGCATTAAGTTTCCCGCAACAACTAGGAAACCCATTTCGTTCGTTGCCGTCATGTTATACTTTATGTACAACATTAACCCACCGTCTATTAAAATGTCTACATCCCCACATCTTATCGGATATGTCCCATCCCACCGATTTGAACATGTAAACTCTATTTTCGTGTGAATCCACTCTTGCACACGAACTGAGAGTCTGGTGAGTTCGAGAGGTATGAACATATGGAACTTTTGTTATATTAATTATTATTAGTTGAATATTTGTTAAATGTAAGGACATCTTTTAATTTATTTGTGATGAAAATTCATTTCGCCATCCAAACTTTCTTTGATATTTACAAATATGTAATTGCCAGGACCCACCCATGGAGGTGATTATTCAACCCAGTGTGTCCCTTCCTCTGTGCGGTCGTGGTTGGCGGTCCTGTACATTGAACTCCTCTCTCTCTTTCTCTTCTCTCATAATATATAGTATATTATATATATATTATATATATATATTATATATATATATTATTTATGGTATATATATATATATATAATATATATATATATATTATATTATATATTCATATTATATCATATTATATAATATATATATTAATATATAATAGTACTACAAGATCTATATTATAAACTATATAATATATAATATATAGATTTTTTATTGAGTAATTATTATATATACATATATATAGTACTATATATATAATGCTAGTTTATAATCTTTTTCCCTGTTGGTAATTCATTGTTTATAAGACACATTCTTGCAAAATAATTTAATTACCAAATAATAGATGGCAATAAGTAGTGACCAAATAATCATGGACACTGATGTTCAATGAAAATTAACTAACAATAATAGCCAAGCGGCCACAATAATTAATAATGTTAAACTGTTTTTCACACATTAAAAGCGAATCAACATCACAATTACTCAGGAGATTTAACTTATGTACATAAATCAAGAATAAATCTTTTTAAAATAATCTTGAGTGATAAATGTATGAGAGAGAGAGAGAGAAGAGAGATGGAGATGAAGAGGAGATGAGAGATCGAGAGACGTGGAAGAGAGAGAGAGAGAGAGAGAGAGAGAGAGAGAAGAGCAGATTGAAGTTCAAAGGCCAACCTCACTTTATCTATATTTATTTTTTTTATTCCACACGTTGGTCTACTCGCGTGTTCTTTCTGATGCTTGAGGATATGAGCATGAGGCCATTCCACAATCCCAAAGAAAGCCGCTTTTCTCTTTGGTTTAAGATAAATTCATTATTTAAATATGATAAAAACAGAATATAATGTTGTCATTTGTAAATATTAGATATACATCAGTTCATTGTTAAATGAAAAATTATATAGAAAAATAATTGGGTAGGCTGAGCCTCAGAGCCTCATATTCACATTTCGCCACGCTAAGCATCAAAAATACATGCGCTAAAAAAGGGCATAACAACTTTAATTCTTATATTTAATAATAAATGAAACTAGTTCTTTAGACGTTCAGGGAAACAATAAGACACTATAGCCTATAATAACTAAAAAGTTAAGCTTCGTCCCTTTAATTAATAGCTTTAAAAATTGGCAGGTTATAAAAAGAAATCAATAGAAGTAAACTGATTAATTTCGTATGTTTTTATGTCGTTATTTTTTTATAAGAAATGAGTCTTTACAAATTTGTTTAATAATTAATTCAAATCGTGTAATATTGATGCGAAAAATCTTTGTAAAAATTTAACATAATTTGTTACACATTACATCAACGAAATATAAATAAGTAAAATGCAACTTTGCTTGAAATAGATAATAAAAATAAATTTATCCTTTAACAATATACTTCATTGGTATTTTTGCTGCAGAGGGGATAAACCTTTTCACATTCTCATACTTTTTTACCTATAAAATATTTCTACCTGTTCAGTAAAGCATGCAAGGTATTCCATTCTTGATAAATAAGGCATTTTTAGTTAGAGGACTTGATTGTTTGAATTGTCGAAGTTCTTAGTTCTTGTTAAAAATAATCGTCGAAGCTTATTGATTTTCTAGTCCTTTTTACAGAGAATGTAATTTATTTTTTACAGAGATGTTGCTCATATTCACTAAAATCTTTCTTTTATTTTTAATATACGTCATATAAGCAAATCATCTACTTTTAAACAAGCACTGATACACACATTGATTTTGATTTCAGATTATCACTCACAAGATACTGAACAATCTTAGGTCCAGAGAGATTAACGTTTTTTCCTTCTGAATCCGTTCAATATTGTCGACCATTTCCTGAAGAGTTCGCATTATTTTGTTTTTATTATCAAAGGGTTGGTCTAGGTTATTGACTTTCAATTCTTAATTATATTGTCGCTTCTTCAAAGAATCTAATCTAGTCTATTCTCTATTTTTTTTTTCAATCCAACTGTCAACTGATTTCAAAATCTAGTTAATCGAACAGAGAATTGAAATTAAGAACAAATTGTCATCAAAATATCTGGTCATACCTTTTTGCAGGTTGTCAAGCTTTTCATGAGAAATTAAATTAAGAACAGACGTTAATTTATTCACTTGACTGAATCAAGATATCTAATTTGTCCAATTTAGTTTCACCTTCAGTATCAGAAAGCTATCAAGATTTTCGTTGCAAAGAAATTAGAATTATTAAATTTTTACCAATCAGAATTCTTAAGCACGGAAATCACAGATTCTTAGTTCACACTTTGAAAAAAAAATACAATTGGTACGAAATTATTAAACAACATTAACATTACATACCTTAAAGGAGTTAAATCAGTAAATCATAGAGGTGTTTTACTACACACCTAAGGGATTAGTGTATGCTTTGTTAACTGCTTTACTGCTTTACTCATGTTTTACTGCTTTAACTATATGTTTTACTGCTTTAACTTCACATGTTTATTAAAATTACATACCTTAAAGCAGTAAATAAGTAAATCACATTAGAGGTGTTACATAGCACAAAGGGGATTGAGTGGTTTTGGTTACTGTTTTACTGCTTTACACTCATGTTTTACTGCTTAGACTCATATATTTATTAACATAACTTCATATACTTAATTAACATTACATATCTTAAAACAGTAAATAAATAGGTAAATCAATAGAGGTGTTACAAATCACCAAGGGCTTTAACTTTGTTTTACTGTTTTAACTGGCTTACGACTGATTTTTAGCTGCTTTAACTCATAGATTTATTAACATTACATCAAGAAAGCACGTATAATCAAGTAAATCAATAGAGGTGTTACATAGCAAACAAGGGGGATTAGTATGCTTTTGTTTACTGCTTTATGCTTTTGTTTACCTGCTTTACTGCTTTAACTCATTGTTTACTGCTTTAACTCATATATTAGTGTAATATTGAGAACCTTAAATAGCAGTAAATCAGTTAAATCAATGAGGGGGTTAATAACTAACACATAAGGGATTAGTATGCTTTTGTTTTACTGGTTTTTACTGCTTTTAACTCATGTTTTATACTGCTTTAACTCACATGTTTAACTGCTTTAACTATGTTTTATGCTGGCTTTAACTACATATGTTTACTGCTTAACTGGCATGTTTTAAGCTGCTTTAACTCATATGTTTTAACTGCTTTAAGGACTCATAGTGTTTATTAACATTTGTTTTTTTATTTGTGGTTTATGAACTTTTTATTTATTTTATTTGATTATTTTTATTTATTTTTAATTAATTTTTGTTATTTTATTTTTATTAGTATTATACTGGAGGAATGATTATTTAGAACACACATACATACCCGCACACGCATGACACACACACACACACACCTCACACACCTACATTTATTAAACATTTTATTTTTTATTTTTATTGATTATATCTTAGTGTTATTACTTCATGCCTTTTGTTATTATTTTAAGCACACACACACACACACATCACTTACACTTATACATATAACGTAATATTTATTTAAAACATTTTATTTTTATTTTTATTATTATACTTAGTGTTATTTTCCTTCTATGCCTATTGTTATTATTATTTAAGCACACATACACCTACACACCCAGCACAGGTGGATTCAGCACACACACATACACGTCACACAACTAAGCGCCTCACTGCATTTACTCACATATAACGTAATGAATCGTTATTAAAACATTTTTATGTTGTTTGAATTAAACACGTACATTTATAATACGCATTCAATTATAACTAAAATTATTTCAAGTTCTTAAAACTTCTATAACAAATCAATCATTATCTTTTGAACATAAGAAGTTATTATTACTGTTAATACTTTTTTGGTGTTATTAAATATTTTATAACTTAGTCAAGTTTTTATAATTAACTTTACTCAGAAGAATTTTATGAAATTGTATTAATAAACGATATAGTTTTGAACGTACCTTCGAGAGTAGATAAATGTAAGTAAATGCAGTAATGTAACCAGTTTTCGTCCTGGCTACCGTGCCGCTATCGTATCCTTAAGTCTATGTCCGTTGTGTTTTCTACTTGACTTTACTGCTTTAGGCATCGATGGCGGTTTAGCCAATGTTAATATAAGTATGAAAAGTTAACGAAAGGAATTTCTGTTCTGTCGTGCCAACCATGAGACATGGTATTTTTATGTGACAATACATTCTAAGTTTTTATGGTAAAATACAATTTATCACTTGTAGCTTGCTAAAATAGTTGGATTATTTACTTACTAAAAATATTTCAATAGTTTTTAAATGAGCGGGATTTCTTTATTAGTGTATTCATTTAAATTATTATTATTATCTTATGTACATTTGAGCAATTCATTCGGACGAGGATAACAACGAACAACCCGCACTCTTACAGGATAACCGAATCGTGACCTCTCTCTGTGAAATGTGTGTGAAATAACTACTTTAGGCCTAAAATTTAGGATAATCCTTTTGTATCCCGGGCCGATTTAGGCTAATTCCAGGTCAAAATAATATTTCAAACTGACCCTTTTTCTGTAAAATGTGTGCAATAACAAAGTTAGGCCTAAATTTTTAGGCGTAAATTTAGGAATAAGCCTTTGTGTCATCCCGGGCTGATTTAAGGCCAATACCTAGGTCAAAAGGCGTAACTTCCATGTTATAGGACAAGACTCATTGTTATATTTATTTTTATAAATATATTTTCAAACTGAAACAATGCTGGATTGCGGTCAAGATCCTTTAAGCAGGCTAAGGAAGGAAATGTTTTCCTTACTGTGTGTTGTCGAGTAATCCTTATTTCTATATGACCTCGTATGTGAATGGTCGAGAATTATTTAATCGTCTTTTGAAAATTAAACTTTGTTCTTTAAACTTGTATTTTGAGCAGGTGTGTTTTTATTATCTTTTAGACCAAACTCAATTTTTAAAATCATAGTCATTTAGCTGTTAAGCGGTGCACAAATTATCTGATTTGTATTAAAATGTTTTATTTTTACTAAGTGTAAATCATATTTATAATAACTACTTACATTGAGGAATAATTTATTAATTTCCCTCGAATAGATAATAATTAATTCACTGGATTTATAGTAGATCTCGTGAAGCAAAACGCAAGAGCGCCGCAAGCGCGACCCGTGCGGAACAGCCGCATGAACCCGCCGAGCGTCTATTACTTACGCGGTCGCGAAAATATTTTCTTTATAATACGCCGTTGTAACTTTCATTACATTCATTTTTTTGTATTTTCAAATTACTCGCTTCCTATATTATGAATCGTTCATTTTATTTTTTACATGAACATTGTTTTAATTTATATTATAGAAAATACCATTTCAATGGTAAAGTTCTTGAAAAACATTTAGTTTGAAAAAGAACATTTTGGTTTGTAGAAAAGCAGTTTGTTTTTATTTATCCTAAAAAGGTATAATTCCTTGAGGGAAATGAGTAAAAATACCTGACTTCCCGGCTGGTGACGTAGGCCATACCGGTTTCCTCGTTTGTGGTACCCGTTAAGATCTTATTACTTTTAAGGAAGTAAACAAGTTTTATAGGCCTTAAAGTTACACCTATATACGACGTAGAGTTAATGCATAGAAGTTATTCCATTCCCTTCCTTTTCAAGGTATGTCTTTACGGTTTTAATCTTCTCTATGTATAGGTTATGAAAAAAGTTGTTTAATCTAAAATATTATTACATAATTACTATATTAATTAATTAAATACACAATGCGTGTACATGCATAATAAACTTCCCTCAATTGTAGCAGAATCGTAATTTCTCTTATGGATTTCCAACGTATTGGTAATCATATCATTATAGTTCAAAATTACATCGAGTATGTAAGTTCATACCTCTTCTTTATCAGCTGTTGTATGCATTCCGTAACCATCGAGAATATCTCACTTGGTTTGTAAAAACACTGATATACCAGGATTTTAAATAAACTAATGCGCTTGAACAATGTTATAAGGTTCGTAAATAATACCTTGATACAGTACACAAACTGATATTATATACATACTGAATGGGACGGTGTCCCCAAAAGATATCAACCTCTAGATAATTGCCTTACCACTTTGAAATCCCCGCCTCCATATTTTCGCGGACCGCTGTAGTAATATTAACGCCGGGCGGGTCTCATGCGCGTTTCGGTTCCGCACCGGGTCGGCGCTTCGCGGGCGCTCTTGCGCGTTTTGCTTCACGTGATCTACTATAAATTAGTGAATTAATTATTATTTATTCTAGTGAAATTAATAATTATTCCTCAATGTAAGTATTATTATAAATATGCGATATACACTTAGTAAAAAAAAAACACTTTAAATACAAATCAGATAACTTGTTTACTTACACTAAAATGACTATGATTTTAAAATGACTTTGGGTCTAAAACATAAAACACACACCTGCTCAAAATACAAGTTTAAAGAACAAAGTTTTAAATTTTCAAAAGACGATAAAATAATTCCGACAATCACATACGAGGGTCATATAGAGATAGGGATTACTCCGACCAATCACAAGTAAGGAAAACATTTCCTTCTTACCTGCTTAAAAGGTCTTACCGACCCGTCAGCATGTTTCACGTTTGAAATTAAATATTGATAAAATAATAATAATAACATGATTCTTGTCTACTACTGGAATTACCTTTTGACGCAGAAATTTAGGCTTAAATCAGCCTGGATACAAAAAGGCTCCTAAATTTAGGCCTAAGCTAGTTATTTGCACCAACATTTTACTAAAAAAAGGTCAGTTTGAACTATATTTTGACCTGGAATTAGCTAATGCCCCGATTAGCAAAAGGATTGATTCCTAAATTAGGCCTATAAGTGTTAGTGTTCAATAACATTTTCAAGAGAGGGTCCAAGTTTGGTATCTGTAAAGGAGTGCGCGGTTGCTTGTGTTTTTCTCGTGAATGGATCGTCAATGTACATAAATCAATAATATAATAATATAAAGGAGAAAGTTATTATTATTTAAAAACTTGAAATATTTTAGTTAACATCGGAGCGATAATATAAATGTAAGTGAATAATCTGTTATTTTGTACATAAAACTTAGAATGAAGAAGAAGGAGAAAGTAGAGACTTTCATAAGGCAAAAAAAGAGGAAAAAAAGAACATATTTTTGATATTTTTTATATTACTTTATGATACATGGCTGTATAGTTAGGATGTATGTTATGTTCAAGCCAGGTAAGTCTAATTAGTAAACAAAACGTATGGTGTAGAGGGGTCCGGGGCGTGTCTACTGATTTTACTTGGATTTATTGGCTTTATGAGGAGTAAAATATATGTTTTTTAATAAAATTTCATAAAATTTTTAGTAAAAGTTATTATAAATTGATAGTTATAAATTTTATAAACAATATAAGTTATTAAAGTAATAAGATAGAAGTTCTTTGTTCAAAGATAATGATTGATTTGTTATAGAAGTTTTCAACTTTTGAAATAATTTGGTTAGCTTAATTGGGAATGAGTAATATTAAGGTATCGTGTGTTTAATTAAAACATGAAAGTTTAAGCTATAAACTTTGCAGTTTAAGTTCGTGTAAGATGGTGGGCGTGTGTGTTGTATGTGGTGTGTGTGTGTGTGTGTGTGTGTGTGTGTGGTGTTATTTTATTGCTCTAAGATTATTATATATGAACGAATGTCAACATCGTGGAAAAAAACTACAAGTAAATAATAAAATAAAAATAGAAATTGTTAAATAATTTACGTTAATATGTATATGATGTGAGGTCGCGTTGATGTGAGTGTGAGTTGTGTATTGGAATGTATTTTGTTAAAGTGAATAGCAAAAGACTTAGTAGAGTTTATAATAGATAAAAATAAAAAATAAAATGTTTATAATAAAATTAATATTCATTCGACTTGTATAATGTGTGTGTGTGTGTGTGTGTGTGTGTGTGGTGTGTGTGGTGTGTGTGTGGTGGTGTGTTGTGTGTGTGTGCGTGTGTGTAATGTGTGTTCTAAATAATAATAACACTAAGTCATATAATAATAAAAATAAATAACAAAAATAATAAAAATAAATAAAATAAAGTAAAAAGAATATTAAAACTAAATAAAAAAGTATTAAAACAAAATAAAAACATAATGTTAATAAATATTCAGTGTTTGAAAACATATGAGTTTAAAGCAGTAAAACATGAAAGTTAAAGCAGTAAAAACATATGAGTTAAAGCAGTAAGACATGAGTGTAAAGCAGTAAAGCATAAAAACAAAAGCATACCCTACCCTGTTGCTAATGTAACACCTCTCAGGTGAATTTACTTGATTTAACTGCTTAAGGTATTAATGTTAATAAATTATGAGTTAAGCAGTAAAAACATGAGTTAGAGCAGTAAATGCAGTAAAAGCAGAAGAACAAAAGCATACTGATTGCCTGTTGCTATGTACACCTCTATTGAGATAAACTGATTTACTGCTTTAAGGTATGTAATGTTAATAAAATATGATTAAAGCAGGTAAAACATGAGTTATGAAGCTAAGTAAAAAACAGTAACAACAAAAGCAACAAATGTCAAAAGGGAATAATTATTGAATTTACTGATTTACTTGGCTTTAAGGTATGGTAATGTTAATAAATATATGTAGTTAAAGCAGTAAAACATATGAGTTAAAGCAGTGAAAAACATGCCCAGTTAAGCAGTAAAACGAGTAAAAAAAGCATCTAACGCCTTGTTTCTCATGTAACACCTCTTATGATTTACTGATTTACTGCTTTAAGAAATCAGGTATGTAATTTTAATAAATATGTGGGGAGTTAAAGCACTAAAACATATGAGTTAAAGCAGTAAAAAGAGGAGTTTAAAGCAGTGAAAGCAGTGACAACAAAGCATACTAACCTTAGGTGTTAGGATAACACCTCTATTGAATTTACTGATTACTGCTTTTAAGTATGTAATGTTAATGTTTTAATAAAATTTTAACGTACAATTGTAGTAAATAAAATGTTTATTATATCAGACTCTCTGGTTTTTTTCTTTCATATAACAATTTTTAAAAATTTATAAATTAAAAGTATTAAGTTAAGAATATAAAAGATGTCTGTTATGAGTTACATAATTAGTTCGCGAAAATGTTTTAATAAAAATGTTTAAGTATGAAATACAAAATGAATGACTACATAGTATATAAATATATTTTTCGATTCGTGCGGGAATATGGTCCTGCGGGCGTCGGCGTCCGGCAGGTACGAGGATCCTGGCGCTGCGGCGCCACGCGGTGGCGGCGGGTTACGCCGAGATATGCGGCCTGCGGGCGCAACGCGGCGGGCGGGACGGGGCGGGACGCACCTGTGGGTGCGGGTTGGCTGCCTTTGCGCGGAGGGCTCACGCTGCGCCCTGGGGGTAGCTTATGACCTAGGGGAAAGACATTAATATTAGCTCTGTTCTTGATTGTAGGGTCAGCAAAAGGCTAGAAAGGTTAGAAAATGCTAACTCATAGTAGGAAAGCATCCTAGCAACGTCTATAATATACACCAATCTGCAAGTGGTCTATGGGTAAGGTGTAGTGGTCTATGGGTGATGTGATATGTCTATGGTGAGTGTAAGTGGCTATGGGTAAGTGTAAGGGTCTATGGGTGGATAGTGTGTATAAGTGCATAGTGAATGTGTATATAAGTGTCATAGTGGTAATGTGTGTATAAGTGACATAGTGTATGTGTGTATAAGTGTCATAGTGTATGTGTGTATAAGTGACATAGTGTGTATAAGTGTAGAAAAAGACTCTCTAGGAAGCATCGTAGCAACTTGTAATATACACCAATCGATTCCTCATACCGTTATTACTTAGGGGTAGACACCATATTAGGGCTATACTAGGCTCAGGGGAGGCTAGACAAGGCTTGAAAAAAGTGGCACTCAGTTGGCACAATGTGGCACTCAGTTGGCAACTATGTGGACCGTTAGGACAGTTAGCGACTCACTTGGCACTGTCATTGGACGTCCATGTGGCACTCACTTGGCACTCACGCTGCACTCATAGAATACTCATAGAAAACTAATAGAACATCCTAGATTACTTCTACGGTGATTGGGACCATCAAAATGTACCAATCAATAATTCTGAGTCATCAAAGCTAATCATCAATATAGATCCAAACAGAGTGACGTCATCAAAGGTTGAGTCCACAAAAGTGAGGCCTCAAAGTTTAGGGGCACGTGTAGGGCCTTAGGTATAGGGTACTTCTATGGTGAGGCTGGTGTGGAGTCTTAGGTGTAGGTGTAGGTGTGGCTAGGTGAAGGCTGGGTGGAGCTGATGGGTACAGGTGTAGGTGTAGGCTAGGTGAAGCTGGGTGGAGGCTAGGGTGTGGGTGCTGAGGTGAAATCTGGGTGGAAGTCTAGGTGTCAGTGTAGGCTAGGTGAGGAATGGTGGAGGCTAGGTGAGGGTAAGGGCTGGTGAAGGCTAGGTGTGGCTGGGTGTAGGCTATGTGGGGGCTGGGGTGTAGGCTGGGGTGTAGGCTATGTGGAGGCTGGGGGTAGGCTATATGGAGGCTGAGTGTAGGCTAGGTGTAGGTCTAGGTGTGTGTGTGGTGTGTGTGGGTGTGTGTGTGGTGTGTGGTGGTGTGTGTGTGGGTGCGCGCGCGTGTAGATGTGACCGGAATATCAAAAAAAAATAGGGCCTAAGCCCTAAAGGGTGGTCAATAAATTAGGGTGGGCCAAAATTGAACCCATGGAATCTGGCAAGCTTTGGAGAAAAGGTCAAATAAAAAAAGGTAAAGAAATCAAAAAGGGCTAAGCCCCCTAAAGGTGTGGCCAAAATTAGGGTGGGCCAAAAATTGACCCCATGGAAGACCAAAGGGTTGGACGTAAAAATTAGGGGGGGGGACACGTACAACGGTTGCTGACGCAACCGTTTGCGCAACCCTTCTTTTCGAAGGGTTGCAAAAATTAGGGTTGCCGAAAAATTAGGGTTCCAAAAAATTGGGTTGCCAAACATTAGGGTTCTAAAAATTAGGTTGCTCAAAAAATTATCCTTAAAAATTTAGGCAAAAGGTCAAGGCCAAAAAGGTCAAGGTCAGGTAAAAAATTCGAGCTCAAAAAAGGTCGCGGTCAAAAAAGGTCAAAAAGGGGGCGGAGCTACGTCGTGCAATATGACCGTCCTACTACTCACAACCATATCCTTACCCTTTTCTACGTTTACTTTCAAACCCCTCCCTTTACACAACCTGTCAAATCTCTATACCATTCCTCTTAAACTCTCTTTAGATTCGGAACACAAAACCAAATCATCCGCTTATAATAGGTAGGGCACCCTCCACTCACTTCCATTCTCTATCATTCTAACACCATCCCCGCTGGCAACCCCACTCTTAAACATTCATACTCCCATCCATTATACAACATTGAATCAACCAAGGAGTCACAACCACCATCCCTGTCACGCTCCGCTTTAATATTAAATAATCATTTTCGACTCCATTTATTCTTACAAACGATTCGCTATTGTCACACATACTTTTGATTCGATTAAGAAGCTTACCACCAACAACATATATTTCGCCATAGAACTTTTCTATTAATCTTATCATACACCTGTTGCACATCCACAAAACCTAAATAACAATGTTCTTCTTCCCTCATTTTATCATCATTTGCTTAATGTACGATTTCATCGCATAATCCTCTACCTTTCCCTAAAGGCATTTGTTATTCACCAGTGAGTGCTTCAGTCACTCGACGCAATCTTTCGGCCAAAATACCAGAATAAATCTTCCAATAAAACTAATTCCCCTATAATTCCAACAGTTATTTTATCTCCCTACACATATTAAGGTACTATTACCGGTCGGAACGATACCCTCCATAAACGCTTTGTTAACACAAGTCCAAACCCAATCAAATCAACATCTCTCTCCGTTCTTAAATAATAATATAATAATACTAATAATAATTCGAATGAATAATAATAATAATATAATAATAATAATATTAATAATATAATAATAATAAATTAACGTTAAGAGATCATAATAATAATGAATATAATAATAATAATAATAATAATAATGCGTTTTCGTTTAAGTGTTGAACTTTTTTATTTAATAATAATAATAATAATAATAATAATAATATTTACTACTAATTATAAATGATATTACGTATTACAAGGAGTATATTATTCTCATTAAAATTAATATTTTTATTTTAATTAATAATAATAATAATAATAATAATAATAATAATAATAATAATAATAATAATAATAATAATAATAATAATAATAATAATAATAATAATAATAATAATAATAATAATTACTACTAATAATAGATGAATAATAATAATGAGTTTACGATATAATAATAATGTTATAGGATATAATAGATAATAATAATCATAATAATAATAATAATAATAATAATGAGCAGTTTTTAATTAGATTACGTTATTCAACACTTGTGGTATATGGTTATTATACTTGTGGTATATGAAGTGTCCAGTTGTGTACAGTTCTCTTTGTGATAAGCAGGGCTGCGGAGCCGGAGCCGGAGCCGGAGCCGGAGCCGGAGCCGGAGCCGGGAGTTAGAGCCGTGAAACCAAAATGTTTTGGATGGAGCAGTGGGCTTAACGTTGCATTTCCTCGTATTACTCTTTGCAAACAGTGTTGCGGATTCGGAGTTAGAGCCAAGTGCCGGAATCGCAAGATTTATGGTGAGCCAGAGTCAAAGAAAAAAAAGTTGAGTCAACCCGAAACAGGATGGAATTAATATTTTTTTGTTTTTTATTTCTTATGAATTTTATTGCGCTGAATCCGAAAATCATATTGATTATTGTCTATCGCTTCCAGGTTTGCAGTTATTTACAAAAAAACGTGAATATAATTTTGAATTGCACATTTAAATGACGGCAAAAATTTTTTTTTATTTTATTTTATTTCATAAAGGAATAACAGAAAATGTCTTAGTTATTTGTTTAGCATTTAAAAAATATAATTTGTCAGAGCGATTAATAATCACAAGGTCGTATTCATCAGTGCAAATTCCTAGACATATCACAACGCTTTGACAGAGCTGTATTGAAGAAAAACTTTCCTGTGTTTTGTCTTTGTTTGTTTTGTTTTTTTTTTTAGCTATTTTTTTATGTGCTGATCACGTGATTAGCGGGCAAACCCATAGTGAATTGTAGACGAAATCCAATATTGATTATGATATATTTTAAGATATATACTATATATATATATTAATATAGTATATATATTAAGTATAATTATATTATATTATATATGTATATGTTTGATTATTATATTATATATATATATATATATAGTATAATTAATTATATTATATAAGTATATATATATATATAAGGTAGTATGGTATTTAAAAATAAGTATAGTATTATGATATATATATTATTATAGGTATAGTATAGCTGATTAGTATATATATAAGAGTTGTAGGTGATTAGTTATCTAGTAGTATTTCATCTAGGGTAGGTAGTTAGCGTAGGAGGTTATGTATACTAGGGTATGGTTAGTATATCACTATAGTATAGGGGTATGTTGAGTAGCGGGTGGGGGTAGTTATATATGCGGGTATAGGGGTAGTTTATAGTAGTATGTATATAGTAGGTATCTGTTATATATATGTAAGTCTAGGGTAGTATATATATAGGGTATATAATAATAGTCTATTACTATATATACTAATATATTATTATTGATATATAGTTAAAACAATTACCGAAATAATGCAATTTTCTTTATTATTTCGTAATTTATGTTTTGAAATATTTATAGTATCTAGTATAGTAATATATATTAGTATGGTATATTATTATGTAGTATTATTACGGATAAGGAGTAATTTATTATAATATATATTATTATATTTATATATATATATAGTCTATAGTCTACGTATCTAGTAGTATATATTATATATATGGTAGTAGTATATATATAGTCAGTCATAGCATATATATTAGCTATTATATATGTGTATATAGTTATAGTAGTAGTTGTATATATATATATTAATATATATGATAGTAGATATATAGTATATATTGAGTTGTAGTATAGGTAGTATGGTAATAGTAGTATATTATATAATATATATATAGGTAGTTATTTATATTGTATTTTCATAAGTAGGGGATAGGTTATAGTATATATTATATATATATAGTATAATAGTATATATAAGTAGGGGTAAGTATGTATATATAGGTTTTGTTATAGTTTATAGTTTTGTAGTTTATTAGATTATATTTTTATTGTTTTATGATGATACTATATGTTATATATAGTATATATATATAAGTATAAGTGTTTATATATATGTATAGTATATAGGGTATGTATAGGGGTATTATATAAGGTAATACTATATTGAGTAGTATTATGATACTATGGTAGTTAGGGGTGTATTATATTATAGTATAAAAGAATATATGTATATTATATTATATAGTCATAGTATAGTGATATATATATAGGTATTATATTATATGGTATATATAATGTATATAGTATTGGTGATATATATATAGTATAGGTAGTAAGTATGTCTAATATATATATAATTGTAATAATATTATATTATATATTAGGTACTCTTTAATCTTTTTGTGCATATAGTATAGTAGATATCTTATTATTGATAGTATTATATATATATAATTATCATATAGTTGAGTATATATATATATATATATATACCGGTAGTAGTTTTAGGTAGATGTAGTATATTTATGAATATATATTATATATATTATAGTTATTATAGTATAGTATAGTTAGTATGTAATAGATGTTATATGATATAGGTATATTGTATAGTAGTTATATAGTATAGATTATGAGGTTATTATACTAGTATATTAATATATATTAATTAGTTGTATAGGTTGTGACCAGGGGCAGAAGTAAGTATGTATATATATATATTAGTTATATAGGTAGTATTAGTATAATTAGTAGTAGAGGTTAAATATATTGTCTATAGTTATTTATTTAGAATAGTATAATATAGTTATATATATATATTATATATGAAGTATTGAAAACAAATTCTATAGTATAATAGTTATATATGATAGTATAGTATAATATTATTATTATATATTATATATATTAATTATAATATTATATATATCATATATATTATAATATATATATATATAATAATATATATATAATCATATATATTATATAAATACGATATTATATATATATATATATATAATTATATATATATATAATATATATATATATATATAATACTATATATAATGATTGTAAATTACAGATATGAAAGGTCAAGTGACCTCCTTTTGTTTAGTCAAACCTCTTCCACTGTTTATTTACAAAAACGTTTCTTTTTTTGCTTTGTTTTGTTTGTTTTTTTTTAATTCTAGTCGAAGTTATTATAGGTCACACCCATAGGTGAATTGAGACTGTAAGTCTCAATATATTATTAGAGTAAGTGGGTATAGTAGGGTGATATATTAGTGAGGGTGGTAATATGCATAGGTGATATATATATATAGTAGGTACTATTATACATTATATATATATATATTATAATAAATTATGATATCTAATAGGTTAGTTATATTATATATAATATATATTAGTATATTAAATTTAAAGAAGATATGATATATAATATACTATATTTATACGTGTATAAGATAATGATAGTATATATAGACACATTATATATATATTTTTTAGAATAATTATAAGTATATTGATTAGTATATTATATACTATACTTTTGAAAAAATCTGATATGTATTATAGAATCTTATCATTCGTAATAGGTATAATAATATATAATATATATAGTATATAGTATTATAGTAATATATATATTATATATAGTAGTATTAAGTTTTTAGGTTATATGTTATTTTTGTTAGCATAGTTTATATATATATATGGGTATATGTATGGTGCTTGTATATATAACGTGAGTGGTATATATACTAGTGTATATATATATATAGTATTAATTATTTAAATAGTATATATATAATATAATATATATATATTAATATTATATATAATATATATATATATATATATATTATATAGATTATATATATATTATAATATATATATTATATCTTATAATATCTATATATATTATATATAATATATATATAATATATATATATATATATTAATTATATCTATATAATAGAATATATATATATAAATATAGTATCTAGATGTAGTATATTATTATAAGTTATATATTATATATATAGTATATAAGTAGTATATATTGTGCGTATATTTATTATATATTATGATATATATATATAGTATTATATATAGTAATATTAGTATGTATTTAAGATTTACATATTATAGTTTATTTATATATATATATTATATTTATGTATATAGTGCGGTATAGTAATATTATATATTATCTAATTTATAGTTAGGTATAGTATGTATATGCTATGTATATATATATTATAGTATATATATATATATATAATTAGATATAATATAGGTTATAATTATAGTGGGATGTATGTATATATGGTATAATTAAGGTCTAGACGAAATATTTTGATAGGGAATCTTTTATTAGGTGAATTATATATATATAGAATATATATATATATATATAATATATATATTATATATATATATATTATATATATATAGTAATATGATATATATGGGTATATATATATATAATGGTATATAGTTATAAGCTATAATATAGTATTATATAATATATATACTAGTAGTATACAAAGATAGGGTATAATTATATAGAGTATATATATTAATATATGTAAATATGGTATAGTATATATTATATATATCTATAAATATAGTATATATATATATTATAAGTATATAATTTATATATAAATAAATATATATAGTTAGTATTATATTCGG
>JABUQX010045554.1:0-17500 GCA_015478945.1 Trachelipus rathkii
ATAGTATGGTCAGTCCGGTTCATAAGCTTTAGGGGGCATTTTCTGACTCTTATGAGTTTTTTACTACGGTAAGGTCACAGTAGGGTGGCTTTCTTTTCGACTTTGCGTCATATTTCTCTATTACTTTTCTGTTCCTAATACATGATACGCACTTACCCCCCACTCAGTCTTGGAGAGAGGGCAGTGATAATTGTGATGATGATGACTATATATATATATATATATATATATATATATATATATATATATATATAATATATATATATATAAATTAGTATATTATTATTATTATACATATCTAATATTATAGTATATATATTACTATATTATATATTTTTAATCTATATCACTATCTATATCTATAATTTATATAATATATATATATATATATCACTTTATATAATATAATATAACATATATATTATATATAATATATAATATATATAATATATATATATATATATATATATATAATATTATTATTATTATGATTATTATTATATTATTATTTATTATCATTATTATATTATATTACATTAATTATTGATTATATTATGATATTATTCATTATTATTATATTATTATTATTATATTATTAATTACTTTATTATATATTATTATTTCATTATTATTACTTATTGTTATTGTTATTTTATTGTATTGTTATTGCTTAAGATTTAAAATTCCTTATTGTTATTTTATTGTCTAGTTATATATTATTATTATATATAATTATTATTATTATTATATTATTATTATTAATTATATTATTCATATATTATTATTATATTTTCTATTAGATATTTATTATTATATCACTTTTTAAAAAATTTTATTGCATATTGGCAATGTGAATTTTAATTAATACAGCTCATGATTCGGAGCTCAAAGGGCACAAAACAAGGAATGTTGTAATTAATTAACTGACCTTTTTTTTAGATTTCTAGCAAATTATCTTATTGTTGTTTTAAATTTACTATAATACATCATAGTATACTAATATATATATATATAATATATATATATATATATATATATATAATATATATTATATATATACTAATATATATAATATATATCATATATAAATATATTAATAGATAGATATATATATAATATATAGCCTTTCTATATATCCTCATATTATTGAAAACCACTGGCATAATCTATATATTATAAATTATATACCTTTATTATATATATACTATATATATATATAATATATATATATATAATATATATATATATATATAAATATATCATTATATATATATATATTATATATATATATATATAATATATATATATATATATATATAGTATAAATTTGGATTGCACTGAAAAATAATGTCAAACGATATGTTAGCTGCCTGTATTGAGAGAAAACCTAATATTAGTAAAACTATTACTAAATTTCCTTTAAAAATATATTTATATATATTTTTTATATAAATCTTTTTATATTTATATTATTTGTCTAAAAAAAAGGGAGTTTTGTATATTCGTTATTTGTATTTTTTCAAGTAGCAAAGTCTACCCGAAAATTTTCATTTCCTCTCTCGTCTTAATGTCATTTTTTGACCTTGAATCAAAATATATTTATGCATATCAAACGATTCTTTTTTTTTTTTATACTTGCCAATTTAAATGGGAATTGTACCATTACCTTTTTCTTGATATACTTTATCTAAACCTGCGAAGGAAAATTCATTTGGTGGGATATTCACAGAGATTTTCCATGTTAATGTTTTTGGAGTTTTGCGGAGAATGTTACCTTCCTAACTTGCCGATCTATTTTCAGAGGTTCTTCACTTCTTGTTTTTCTATGTTAATAATTCCTGTTTCTTCTTTCTTGAATATTTGATTACTTAACAGAACGTTCATATATACGTATATATATAGTAAATATATATAATATATATATATAGCATATATATATAATAATGATTATATATAATATAGTATATACGTATATATATATAGTCAATATTATAGATATATTATATAATATCAATGAATAAATTATACGCATATAAATAGGTATAATATATATATTCAATATTATATACATATATTTATAATATATATAATATATTATAAAATAATTTTATAATTTTATAAAAGATATCATTAGATTCTATAAATATAAAAACTCACATATAATACAGTTATATATATAAATAATATATATATATTTATAGTATATAATATATAATCATATAAAATATATATAATATATATATACTTATATATATATAATAGATATATTAATATATAGTATGATATATATATATATATATATATATTATATATATATATATATTATAGTGAGGTGGTTTAGGCAGGTAGGTAGATATATTAATAGGTGATGGATAGTAGGTTATATATAATAGGTAGGTATCTGAGGATCGGTATCGTAGGGGTTAAGGAGTATTATGTAATAGGTAGGTAGTACAATGTTAGTTTATATAGTATAACTATATAGTAATAGTTTTTTTTTCTTATTTTTGTTTTTAATATACATATAATATACTAATATATATTGTTGGTGTGTACTGTGTTAGCCCCATGTTGTCCGTGGCCGGGGGTGGTGCTGGTGTGTGGTTGTTGATGCCTTTTCTATTATATACGAAATCTCCTTTTGATTTTCAAAATTGCCAATTAGTTTTTCTTTATGTCCTAGTCAATATCCTAATCATGAAAACTTGTATAGGTATTAAATACTCATATAACCTTTAACTTACAGATTAGTATAATTCAAATAGCCTAGATATCCTAGTTAAAATTATTCATTTATTAAAATCAGGAGAACATCTTGGCCATATATTCTACAATCTTTATCCTCACAGTTATCGATTAAATATGAATGCTTTAATGAATTACTTGGAGAATGATACTAAATTCACACATCACAAAAACACAGAACTCATATCTCTATAGATACCTGTGATGTTTCCTAGTTCACAATCGGGCCTCCTGACTCTATAATAAGGCCCGTCAAATTTCACCCTTTTGTGTCCGCCGCGGGGAAACTACAACTATTCAACTTTTCAGTAGTGATAAATGCTTCAAATTTGAAGTTTGACCTATTGGTCAGAATTTCATACTGATTCTGCTGGTATATATTTAATAATCATACTAGTTCTTAATTACTAGTAAATTTATTCATTTATTTTCCTATGAAAGTAAATTATATCACGTTTGAAACATGTGGAAAGTTTTCATGTTTCGCCTCTGAAAGTGTTATTTATGCTAATCAAATTTGTGATAATCATGAATTTTTGTGTGTGATATTTTTATTGCTAATAATTATTAATAATATTACATAACTTTTAAAATAATTCTTAGTATTTGTTCATAGTTAATGAATAAAATTTGATTATTGCTTTTAAACTCATTGCTAACCATGTTCGCGAGTTTTTCATGGATATAAAAGTTTGCGTCCTATCGATGGACTTTATTCTTTGTCATAAATATAGCTTGCAAACATAACCCTTTTTAGTTCTCCCTCTTTCTTGTCTATCCGGCATGTTTGCTTTTCGAGAACGTTGAGATATTCAACTAGACTACTAAAAAGCGATTTAAAGTAGAAGTTATTGCCTGGCTTTTATTCTTCAGACGAAAGCTAAAGCTCCTCGTTAGGATTGGTGTTCCTTCAAAGAGTTTCTTGGCACCGAAAAGGCCCCTTTCACATTTTTTTTATTTGGAAAGGAACGGAAAGTACTTATTTCCTTTTCGTTATGGTGATCTATTCTTACTAGTGAGTGAAATTAATTTACCGAGACCATGGACAATAGCTGGAAATATTTCTTTTTGTCCAACCTTTCCATTTCATAGATAGACTCAGTGTTTTTGCTTAATAGATTCGTTCTCCTCTTTCAGCTTATGTAGGGAAACTGGTCTCTCCTTTATAAGAAATAATAGATTAAATTTCTGTTGACCAGGTTTTCTCATCTGATTTAGTGCCTCTGCGTTTATTGTGTGAATTCGTTAGGATTCATATAGTACGTTATTAAGTGTGAGATTACAAGTGAGCTGGGGAAATCGAAGTTCTTCGTTTAAGGTCCGTAAGTCATTTCTTATATGTTCCTACGAAATTGACAGTTTTAGTTCTGTTCTGAAAACTGTTAATTTTGCGAACTATGAGATGACTTTTTTCAAGATGGGAAAAAATGATGCTTACTTTCTAACAAGCCTAATTCGGAACAAAAGTCTGGAAGCAGTTACGACTTAGATTTTGGACTTTGTTTTTAATTCTTTCACTCTTCTATCCTCTAAAGTAGCTAAAAATTGAAAAAGGTTTCAAACGGTTTTAGTATTTTTTACTTTTACTCATCAAATATTATATTTTTTTTATACATTTTTTTAAACAATACATTAAAAAAATTCCTCCCTTGCCATTACACTGAAAGAACAGAAAAAAGTTACGTTATTGAGTCAATGTTATATCGATCAATATATCGATAAAGTTTCAATTAATCGTTACTTAAAAGTTATTAAGATATTAATATCGCAAATCGATATTATTATATCGATTGTTCCTATCAAAAGTGCAAAAACATATTACTTTACGTCGAAAACAACCCTATTTACTTTGTTAAAAATGTAGCAATATTTTTGTTTTCGTGAAATTAAAATAATAACGGTAATAATTTTAATATTATTAAATATTACTTAATAATACCTGCAAAATAAATCTGCCTAAAATATTTAATTTTAAATATAGTTTAAAATTAAATTGCTTTAACATGTAACGCATTGTTGCGACTCTTGAGCTCAGCCACGATTTTCGTTCAGTGAAATATCAAAACCCAACATTTAAAATTGTGTTTCATATATTGATAATAATGATTTGGGTTGTATTTAATCGTTATATAGATTGTTTAATATAAAATTTATATTTTATTATTATTATTATTATTATTATTATTATTATTATTATTATTATTATTATTTTTATTATTATTATTTATTATTATTAATTATTCATTATTCCTTTTTATTAAACTACATTATATTATTATATTATTATTATTATTACTTATTATTATTATATTAATTATTACATTATTATTAATTATTATTAATTATTATTATTATTATTGTTATTATTTTATTATTATTATTATTTATATTTTATTATTATTATTATTATTATTTTTATTATTTAGTATTATTATTATTATTATTATTATTATTATTATTATTATTATTATTATTATTATTATTATTATTATTATTATTATTATTATTATTATTATTATTATTATTATTATTATTATTATTATTTTATTATTATTATAAGAAGAAACATTATTATTTATTGTTGTCATTATTATTATTATTATTATTATTATTATTATTATTATTATTATTATTATTATTATTATTATTATTATTATTATTATTATTATTATTATTATTATTATTATTATTATTAATATTATTTTTAACATTAACAATTGATCACAAATACTATAATTATGATTTTAGATATTTTAGTTTTTCAAACATTAAAAAAGTATTTTACGATTATTTAATTAACGTTTATCGATTAACAATCGTAAGTATTAACAGGTGAGGTAATATAAACCCAACACATTTGCAATTGTTCTTATTATTTTCACCAAGGTAACCTCTCTCTCTCTCTCTCTCATTCTCTCTCTTCCTTCTCTCTCTCTTCTCTCTTCTCATCTCTCTCTCATCTCTGCTCTTCTCTCTCTCTCTCTCTTCTCTCTTTCCTGTCTCTCTTCTCTCTCTCTCTTTTCTCTCTCTGTCCTCTGTCTTCTGTCTCTGTCTGTCTGTTGTTCTGTCGTCTTTATGTCATACTCGTTTCACAGTCTGGTGTCTGTCTGTCTGTTTGTCTTTCTGTCTCTCTGTCTACGTGTCTCTCTCTTTCTCTCTTCTTCTCTCTCTCTCTCCTCTCTTCTCTCTCCTCTCTTCTCTCTTCTCTCTCTTCTCTTCTCTCCTCTCCTCTCTCTTCTCTTCTCTCTCTCTCTCTCTCTGCTCTCTTCCATATTTAAGCGATTTGACAAAATCATTTTTATATTATAACAATTATATATCTTTAGGGAGAGCTAATAACATTCATACTATATATATATATATATATATATATATATATATATATATATATATATATATATATAATATATATATATATATATTATATATATATATATTATAAAATATTTGTACATGTACAACACCGTTTAACATATTTTACTTTATTTTATTTTATTTATTACAATCGTATTGAGGTGGCGTGGCTTTCACCTCTTTGGCATGGATGTAATAAATATTACGACCCACTTTTTTATATTTGGTTTTGGCCATTAGCTATTTTCAAGCACCCGGTGTGTTGCTCGCTATGGGTAGTTGTGGTTAGGATAACGCGTTCGGCCTATTTAGTGGATGTTGGTGTTATCTTCACCCACTAAAATAGGGAATATATATATATTATATATATATATATATTATATTATATTATATAATAATATAATATATATATATATATATATATAATATTACACGATACCACCACTCACGGGCAGGGCCCTTTTCAAAAGGAGGGGGCACAGAAAAAAAAACAACAACAAAAAAAGCAAAAACGAGGGTGACGCAGTGGTGAATGAATGGAGAGGTCAAATATCTCTAGCGCGCCTACCGTTTTGTAATACTATAGAAAAGAGAAAGGACGCCAGAGAAAGAGGGTCAAGGAAGTCAGAAAGTATGGGACAGTTTATAAGTCTCTTAGCCTAACCTCACCTAATCCAAAAGGAGGGGTGGAACGGATCGACCCCAAATGTGGAACGTATTCCATACAGGGGAATAAGACCCTTATTTAACTGGAGTATCTGAGGCGAGAAGAAAAAAAATTCACACGCAATCTGAACAGAATTCCCAGCTTCTTTGAGGGTATTTTAGTAACCGATGCGATATGAGGTCTCCAATATATATATATATATATAATATATATATATATATATATATATAAATAGATATATAATAATATATATATATATATATATATATATATATATATATATATATATATATATATATATATATAATATATATATATTATAATGGTGCTGGCAATAATATAAGAAAAGGGGAATAAGAAGGGACTAACCTATCTGAGCTTTTCTTATTGTCTTGGTATTCGTTTAAGGAAGGAAATGACCTCTCTTCTATTGAAATGGCAAGACAATTGCTTCAGACCATAAGGGTTCTGCTGCGCGGAGAATTGGACACACTCGTCCACTGAAACTGGAAATTAAAAATAATCCAGGAAAGAATGGTGCACAATTAAAAGGGATGGTGCTATTGGGAAAAAGAACAGTAATTACTTACACAAAGATTTTAAATCGCAAGCCAGTAATGCAAAAGCGCAATGCAGGGTTTTAAAAAGAAGGATGTGAACATTTAAGGCTATATTTACAGAAGTATGACATGCGTAATTATGTGCATAAATTATGTGCATATATTAATAAATGATTTAATAATTGATAAAAATTTATACTTAAGAAATAAACTAACTAACTAACTAATCCAATAATATTTGTAATATATTTAAAAACAAAAATTATTTATTAATTGTAATTTAATAATTAAGAACTTAATAATAATTTATATATAACTTTGTAATTTAATAATTTATATTTATAGTTTATATTTATAACTTTATAAAGTAAAATTAATATGGTACTTTATATTTAAAACATAAAACATACCTTCACCATCCTGGGGTTAGTGAGGGGGGTTAGTAGGATTAATGCTAACCCACCACCTGCTACTTTATATACACTTCTGTCGTATTTATTGTTCTTGATAATTGTTTTAATAATGGGAAAATTCCACAATGGTGAACACAATTGTTGATGGTGTTCCTGGTGGTTATCTAGGCTTCTCCGTTGTTGAAAATGCTTTGGAAATGTTGATAAGGGGCAAAACTCAATTTACTCCCAAACCTGGTTCCTGTTAAAAATAACAGTGATCAGGTCAAAATCTCTCTCAATCCTTTTCATCAATATATAAATTTGTATTTTAGATATTCCATAAAACTTTAATAATATAATTAATATATATAACTAACCCTTTTTTAAGGGGATTTGAGCTTCTAGCTTCCTCAAAGTAGAAATTTGATAAGTGATAATATCTTCTTCTTCTTCTGTTCTGTTCTGTTCTGAATTTGGTACTATTTGGTAAGAAATCGTTCTCTTCACAATATCCAGACAAGCAAGGAAAGTATAGCTCTTCTTGCCTGTGTAAATTCTTCTTCTGTATTATTTTTCTTCTGTATTATCCTCACAAAATAGTTATAAAATCTTGGCATCAAAATTTATAGTAGAAAAAGAAGGATAATTTGTGTAATTTACTCAATTCTGAAACAATACAATAAATGTAGTACCATTTTATTCCTCCCCACCCGTTGTTGAGACAACAACGTGGGGTAAAGTTACTGTATCTTTTCTATGTTTGTTTTAATAAAGTTATAAATAACCTTCCATTAATTCTAGTATCATTTTACTTTAAGGTTACAAATAACCATTATTTTAACTTTTCATAAGGTTACTAATAACCATTACTTTTTGTTGTAACATTCAGTATATGATGAATTCCTCCATTGTTTCATTGGATTTCCTGTTCTTTTTCTTTGTCTTCTTTTCTTTAATCCAATAAAAATAAAAATAAAACTTTCTTTGTTTTTCAAACAACTTTTTCAAACCTAATAAAACATACTTTTTAAACTTTGAAAAATTAAACTTTCTTTTTATAGGAATAAACTTTTTCCTTTTTACCAAGGAACACTTGGTTTTATGTCTTCAAAAATAAAAATTCTTTCTTTAAAAATTTGAAACAAAAATATACTTGTAAAAAAATTATTATCTATTTTTTTTTTTTCAAAAGTGATGCTTCATTCTCCTTCTTAATTCCTCTTCTGTAATATTATGACCCTGGCCAGCAAAATAACCAAGAGCATATGTTACTGTTTTTTCTACTAATTTTTCTATATCTTTCTCAATTTGAAAATCATCTGCAAGTTTTCTTTTCCCCCCAAGGGGACGCTTATCTACCACCTCCTCTTGGAAAACCTCAACTCTCCTGTGACTTGGCCCTGGCAAATTTGTCATCCAACCTCCAAGGTGTAAAACTGGAACTGTTTCTAGTGTTTTTTTGACATTTGTTGATTGTTGGGCTTCATTTTCTTCCTGGAGTCCAGGCCCTTGTGATGTTCCTTCAAAAGTGAAAGGGGTAGACTCATCTGTGGAAGATATTTGTTCAACAACCCTCTCATCAGTAGGTGCCATTGATACCACTTCTTTTATAGATGAACATGGGACTTTGGCCTCTGTGGCTTTCCCACCTGCAGTAGAATTTCCTGTGTCGGGTGAAGGAGCATTCGAGGTTACTGAACCCTGGTTGGTTGTTTCAGGTCCAGTTTCTTCATTATTAATCAAGATAGTCCTTGTTAACTTTTTTAATGACTCCTTTGGGGTTTTTCTAAGTGGGGATTTTTGCATTGCCTTAGGGAGGCTCTCCTGCTGTTCCCCCCTTTGAGTAGACTTTGAGGGCGCACTTTGATTCTCCCACACTGTACAAGGGGTATTGAGGTTTCCGCAAACCAACTCTAGAGATTATTCCACATTTTTTTTATTCTTTTCCTGGAATCTAACCCCTATGAGAATATCTCAACTCCTTAATCATTGGGCAGTTTTCCCCCATTTCGCAAACTGTACGCAACCGTCAATAGTTTGTGATTTAATTGCAAGGGGCGTGGCTCATAGGATACAAATGTTTCCCTGGCCATTGTAATCTGTACTTGCACTTGGATAACTTTGTCAAGTTATGTCGATAGCATCACTCACTAAACCGTCTGTCCCTATAATATTTTTCTTTAATAAAAGCAGGATATGTATTTATTCGGGTCTGGTTGTAATATATTAAGTCAAGCTGGGGAGGTGTTACCAGCCAAACCTTTATTCCTGGACATAAATCATCAGCTTTTCTTGAAAAGTGTCCAAATCGTGCGCTAAATTCTCGCAAGCTGAAATGTGAATTTGCCTTTATGACCTCGTAAGGTCTTTTATACAATCCATTTCCTACATCTACTTTCTCACACATTTCCGTTATTAAGGTGAATACTATCATGTGGGCGAATGAATTATCCAGATATTCGTGCAGATGATCTTGCAAAGTTCGTAACTTAGCTCCTGGATATGGAGCATATATAACCTCTACATTCGGCCCAAAGTTCTCCTGGCGATGCTCCTGTTCCAAATCTCGCACCCAGGATTATCCATTAATAAATTTTTAAAAAAAAAAAAAAAAAATTTTTTTTATTTTTATTTATAATATAAAAAAAAAAATATTTAATTTTTTTTTTTTTTTTTTTTTTTTTTTTTTTTTTTTTTTTTTTTTTTTTTTTTTTACTTTTTCGAATTTCTTTTTCGTTCTAAAATGAATGGCTGTACATTTGGAATGTCCTGACACAATTTTTTTATCGTGTTGGCCTGTCACATATTGATAGTTAGTTGACCTACCTGCATCTCTTTCTCTTTCATCTTTCAAATCCACAGGCGAAAATCAAACTCACAGGCGCGATCGTCTCTCTCCTCCCTCCAGATCCTGCAAGGGGAGTCTCATTTATAGGATAATGCGTCGCTTTTAACGTCAATCTAAATTGCTCTATTGAAGTAGACTGAGCATCTCTATTTCTCTGCAGAGTTAAAACTCCATCTGATTACATGTTTCAAATTTGGTTGCTTCTTGTAAGAACTTTACCTATCCTCACAATCAGATATTGCCCCATAAAAATCTTTTAGAACTGATTCTGCGTGTCTTATACAGTACTACATGATATAAGTATATAAATTGAATTGGTATCTATTTATTTATTTTTATATATCAATTTTAGGGTGTGGAGTCTGAGCAAGTAATTTAAAGATACATATTCTGAATAAGATATTTATTCAATAATCTATTTGTAATATACAGTAATTATTACTTAGGTTATATAGTTAGGCAGAATGAGGATATGGAGAAAGAACATAGTCTTAGAGTAAGTTATATAGTGAGTAGAAAGGGCAATTAATGGGTCCGCTATATTATACATAAATGTTCTAAATCTTGTTGGCATGATCCTCTAGATAGACGCGCGACAATCCATATCAATGAAGAAACTTACATAAAGCCTACCGGGGAAAAAAATATAATTTGCTGGAAGCGTCTGGCAGAAATTTTACACCTTGCAAGAGACAACACTGTAAATACAACACACACCACACTACATAAAAATAAAACACAAAAAAAAACAAGAAAATAAAATATAAAATAATCCTCGAGTAATGACGTTGAAAAAGGTATCTTGTTGAGCTTCGTCCAAATATATCTTTTTGGGCTTTTTTTTGTAAAGTAACTGTCAAAAAAAAACTAAAATTGAAGACTTAATTGGGCCTAATGATATCAATAACCAATATTTGCGCTATTTTGTTCTTGGGGTGTTGCGGGGGGGCGTGGTGCTGGGATCTATACAGCGGTAATTATATATTCGTATATATAAAGAGTCATCTCTGTAAAGGGTATTACTAAAATTCATCAGCCAAATCTCATATTGGGTGAACCAGAGACTCCAGGCGGATCAAGGAGTAAACTATAAGGGTAACCGGAGCCTGGACGATTTTCCACAACGCGTACCAGTAAGTGGGCGAGGGAGCGGAGGTGAACCTCGGACGTCGACAGCCGCTAAGAACCAGAGGAGCGGGGGTTCACTCTTCTAATTATATTGGAATTGGTGCTACTTTGCAATTCTCGCAAACTCATTGGAATCAGAATTATCATATAATATATCCCTATACCACATATAATTTTTTACGATTACCACTTCAAATAGAGAGCCTTTTCAATCTTTATAACACAAGAGGAACCATGAAACGACCGAGGATGGAATTTGTTAGTTTACCTAATAATCAGCTCCTGGATAATGTTATCTTTTTCAAACCTTCACCCGACGTTTGGCGCGAGACTTCTATAGCGTGCAATTATGAGATGTCAACGGCTAGGTTCGGCCGAGAGAGGTCTTCAGTTACATCCAAGATAGAACACAGACTATTATTTTGGGTTTGCTAGGAAGGTATTGAGGATGGAATAATATTCCGACCTAGTACGGAGGGAGGCAGACCTAAATTGGGAATGTTGCAGTAGCATGGATAAATCCTTTAGTTAATTTTATTGAAGAAATTACAGATTTCAGGAAAGCCTTAAACATGAAACTCTAACTTGAGCAAGACTGTCTAATTTTACTACGCCATTTAACTATCACCCCACAAGCCGTGATAATAATTCAATGCTGAGGGTATTGATATAGTCGCAATCTTAAGTACTGAATTGATATGTTCTATCACATATCTTTCAGCCTCTCACAGAGTTAAGAGACCAAACTATTAATAGATAGATAATTGTGAGAATCTCTCAAAGAAGTGAAGGATGTCTAGAGAGAGACTTGTCCTGTTCCCACTATTATAAATAAGTCGATAGAAAGAAACATTATTCTTTACAGACAACATTGGGAGAACATCGAAAGAAGACAAATTTTTATCATCTCTAATAATAGATAAGAAGATTGCACAAACGTAACTCAGTGCAGAATAGATCTTCGATGTGTTCACGTAAATCCTGTATGCCGTATGAGTGAGGAACGAGACAGTGAGGGAGAACAACATTATCCAAAGAAAATCATTAAAAGTAATATATATTACTCATGTTTAATAACACATATATACATTTATAGTAATGTAGAATATGACAGCTAGATATCCTATTATTCTACTATTAGTAAGTAGTGGTGGCTACCTAATAACTTAATGTCAATAATAAAGTATATTCTATTTCTTTAGGTTGGGTAAACTTAGACAACAGGTATCCTAAATAGCTACCTACTAAAGTGATTATGGGAGGCAAATAATTAGGATAAAATATTATCAGTTGTACTCATTATATATTTATATGGAGGCTCACGCACTAACCCACAATCAATAGTATAATTACCCTATAAAATTATATAGCAAAATCTTTAGATGAGATGCACCTGACACGAGAAGAGAGAGTAATAAAGTCAATAATAACATAATTATATTACTAACGCTAACACGCGTCGCGTGAGCAAACACACACACATAATTTTACGCACACTAAGGCACGGTATTATAAATTGCACCTTATATATCTATCACTTACACACTCTCATAATTTCCAAGAGCACTGCAGGTTCGTCCAAACACTGAGGCAGGCAAACGCCACTGAATAATATTTGTAAACAGCATCTAATATAAAGGGAACGATGTATAAGTTAGTTATTCTTCATATTACTGAAGTATAAATTTACATATATGGAGAACCATGCTTGGATATAAAAAGATATAATTTCTTTGAAACGTATAAATATACGGTATATATAAGATTGCCTGTCAAAGGCCTATTAATTTTAAAAGCCTGGTATAATCTTTTTAATACACGATCATTTTATATCTTATTAGTAGCTGATATATCTATATTAATCACCAACGGTTGTTATGTGATATATATATTTCACATCCCACAGTACAATTAGTATTGTTGATGCTTGAAGGAGAATAAAGTGATTCACACTTAAACTTATATATCAAGGTAATCGTCTATTTGTGAGACACAGTAAATTACAACACTACAACATCGACATTCTGCGCACTTATCATGGCGAAATTCTGGATTGACAACATATCTCCTAATGCGCGTGTGATCTATTACGACATAGAGTGGAAGACGTCGAGAATACTCCTGCATATTTGTAAACATATTACAGTATAATAGCCTTATATAGCATTATTGATATATACCGTGAGTATATACTTTGATTGCTGTCGATGCTCGTATTCTGTGACCATTTTCGTTATCAGGTATATATACAATACGCATTTTTCCTTGAACCTTGATCTTCATATATATAAATAACGGTACTATATAGGTTCATGATTACGATCAACTCTGGTAATAATTATCTATTGCTTAATATATATATAGTATATCACTAAAAAGTTACTCCTGATATAATTATTTATACCACCATAATATAATAATAAAGCACATATACACACATATAATATTGCACACACATCATGTATATAGTACTATTATATGTATATCAAAATAAATATTTTAGCAAAGTATATATATAGTACTTATTAATCACATGGATTTATTATTATAAGTAATACTATATATTTATATATAATTAACATTATAATACTTATATACTATACTTGAAAATTCAGTATGACGTCATTACGCTATAAATAATATATACGAGGTAGCTACTGCAACTCATTGCAGTTGTCCTGTATGCTCATGAGACGGTAGTTATTTCGTATTAAAGATGAGGAAAAGTCAGATTCACTATTTTTGACTATTTTCGTATAATTATATGTTAATGTTATCGATATAAATCGATATTAATATCACAATTTAAAAAACTCCGCAACCTTACTCTATTTATTCTATGATAAGATTTTTTACTTATGTGTATACCTAATTAAAAGCCATTATACTTAGAGAAACATATCGGGAATATAACGAATTACGCAAACTACCCACTTCACAACCCATATCATTGAGCATTTTAGAACTTCTGTACATATCCACTCAGCGAGTAGGATTAGGTTGCGATTCCTTTATTCGGTACTTCTTCTAACAGTAATGGTCAGGATAAATCATCAGTTGATTTATATTACGGTACAATTATTTATGATAGCGTTCAGCTATTGAGAGATGAAACATTTCTTATATTTTACCTTCTCCAAAGGAAGTATAATATAGATTATGAGTTCCATGAATCATATATATACTCATAAATATGATCTTTCCTTCATAATTATCTGAATGATAATATTTTATATATATAATAGTCTACTTCATTTAGATATATATGTTAATAGTATATATTATTATCCAAAGATAACCGGAGTAAGCTGGTTATTAATTATTGGTCAGTCTATATGAACGATATTAACACACAACTTTTAGATTCCATATACATATAAATGCGCTATCAAGAGAAATTTTAACCAGTCCTACCCAATAGCGAATATAGACTAAGCTACCTGTATATACCACCCATATCAGAGAGAGGAGCACTACGAGGATTCCTAGTATCATGTATTACCGCTAACCCCCTCTCCTCACCCTTAATTGATATATTCTGGAGCCATTAAAGAAAAGTTTTATGAAAATATATGATTTATAGTAACGCAATACCCACACATTGGGAGTTACATCACACACCGGTACGAAATATAGGTGTCTATCTGCTCTTCAGATTTTTGCTAATATCTCGTCGTATGCTACGACAAGTGCGTTGCACGCACCCCTATATGGTTATGGTCATATCGTGGCAATACTAACATATACCATAATACTTTTATGGACGGCAGACGTGGATATGGCGAGAGGCGAGGAGGGAGCTTCCAAGCAGTAGGCGAATCAGGTGTAAGTATCATATCACCCATCTACACGCACGGAGAGGACAGGTACGTTGCTCGCAGAGAAATCGAATTCACTATATTGATATGAATCTAATTGAACACACTATTAAGTTTAAGATTATACTCAAGAAGAGACAGATAGTTTTTTCCACCAACACACTCGTCATTTTGCTATAATTACGTTGCGTATTCAATAGCTATATTTTTCCCCCACATCCAGGCACGAGTATAACTCAATTGTTATGTATTCAATCGGGCTAAAAATAGAGACTTTTAAGGGCAGCGCTTAATATTCTTAAGTAAACTCACGCTGGGAAATGACACTATACAACCAATAGTCACATATATTGAGACCATAGAGACGTTACCGGTCAATGGGTGTTAAAAATAACAAGAGTTTCTGGAGTATCTATATTAGTTTCAGAAAAATTTTATTGTTTGACGCCAGCACGAGAAAGTAATGAGGATCAAAATGATGCCATCTCTAAATTGCACAGTACTTACACTTATCAGTAAGAACGCGTGAGCTGAGAGCATATTGGCGACAAAGTGCCAAGAGAGCTTCTTTAGACCTTTCTAACTTTAGGCAGTTATCTTATAATCTACTCATCGGGAAATCAATACCCGAGTTTCACAACAATCACCACATATACATAGATGCCCTGCCTAGATGAAATGCTATTTGAATAAAGATTTTTAGATTATAAATTTCTTATTGTTTCATATTAATAGTTCGTGTCTTTTATATGAATGTTTTTTTTCATTGCAAGAGCGGGGATTTTTTGTTAAATTTAAACGCAGCTTGTCTATCTTTGGAAACCTGTAATATATATAAAATTCCTATTCCTATCTAATAATAAATTTTATTCCATGCCTCCTTATACCCCCCAATCTATCACTCTAGTAGTACCCTTGAACGTTGTTATGGAGCCATAAATTATACCCATAACCACATCATATTCTAAAAATATTGCACTCGAATTTAAGTACACCACTATCACAATTGTGTAATTAGTATGGCTAAAAGTACCAGATATCTAATTTTCCCCCACGTTATTAAAATAAATTATAGCCGTAATTATTATTAGAATTATTAGCACATGCAGCGACCCAGTAGATATACATTAATCATATGTGAGTATCTCGCGTCTTTATTGGACTCCAAATATAATTTGATGCAATTAACTTAAGGTTAAATTTCCTCATGTATTAGATGACTTCAATTTAGGTTATCAAATCTCTTCCACCAGAGGTATTATTTATTATTTATCACAATCACACTCATCATTGAGTCTTATTCGTATTATGTATTATTATGACCATATGATTATTTATTATTACTTACCATTTTCAGTGGCCTGTTAACTCGCTATGTCCTAGGATCCCTTTATGGGTATCTAGAATGAAATATCAGGAGGAAGTTCATTTAACTGAAATTATAAACTTAGAAATATAGATATATATATGTCGAGGATTTAAAGATAATTATTAGTTATTGAGATATATATAACACTTGAGCTGTAAGACGATCTTCATTGAATTGAATAGTTATATTTAAATGCGATCGGTTTTTATTATATCAATGCATAAATAATACGCGTTTAAATTAAGATAGGAGTGTCGATCGTTTTTCTCTAATATCATGCTTGTTTTGCATTGAGTTACATTCACCCTATCAGATTAACAGTGTCTAAGAGAATTCGGTAGCGAACTACACCATTATGAATAATTCCGAAAATCCTTCTCCAGCTGTTGACAACATTCTTCTACCTCTCTCAAAACATTGGATTCAAAAGTTCGTTCTTAAACGTTTTATTTAAGAAGCTAATAAAAAAATAAGCGCACCCATCGGAGCAGTCTTCTGTAGCTTCTGCAGGTACGACAGCCGAGAGGGCTAGCACACTTGCACGGATGGGCTATAGGCTACGAAAGAGCCTGACACAAGCCAGGATACAAAAACAACACTCACAAATATGTCATCC
>JABUQX010045555.1:0-5000 GCA_015478945.1 Trachelipus rathkii
GGAGAAACCTCAAATTTTGTACGACGCAAAAATCAACACACAACAGATCTACGTAAAGACAGTATGAATTCCGCCCTAACGCAACACAGAAGATTGGCTGTTCATCATATCAATATCAACAAAATGCAACCTATCCGATACATCAATAACACCAATTACAGAAAATTCTCGAATCATTTTGTATACATAACGCAGATAACTACAACAAACAACCTGGAGAGATAAGGATTGACCAAATACAAAACGAATATTTAAAAACATCCAAATATTTCAATAGATCGATTAAAAAAATTAACAACCAACCGGATCAACAATGAAGAGCACTTCAAAAAAGTAAAAATAATTCTTATTTGGCCCGACGAGGTCTCGAGAACGTTCGAGATGAAAGCTCGCCTTTTATAACATATTGTTTAACTTATTGTGTAAAAGTGTTTTATTAAATGTATAATTAAAAGAATTTCTTCAAAATTTTTATTATTACTCCAAAGGCAATATATCTTCCATATATATATATAATATTATATATATATATATATATATAATATATATATATATATATATATATATATATAATATATATATATATATATAATATATATATAATATTATATATATATATATATATATATGTAATATATATATATATACTTCGCTAAATTTTATTTATCATTGTGAAATCGCATATAGTGAATGAAAGTAAACAAGATAGGTATTTATAAATTTGAAACTTGTTTTGAACAGATTTACAAAAAAAAAAAATTTTTTTTTTTTTTTTTTTTTTTTTTTTTTTTCTTTTTTTTTTTTTTGTGTAGAATTTCTGCATAATGCTTCTGGTGATACAATTTGCAAAACAAATTGTATTTAACGCTAAAGGAAAGGGATAATTTTCAAATAAATCATCCTCCTCTCTCTCTCTCTATATATATATATATATATATATATATATATATAATATATATATATATATATATATATATATATATATATATAATATATATATATTATAACACCGATATATAAGTATATGATATATATACTATAATATATATATAATATATATTAGTTGGTGTTCTATATACTTTAAATATATAATAGAGTGGACAAATGATAGTCGAGTACATTTTTTTCATTCTATCTAAAACGTAGAACAAGGTGGTATTATACTAAGCAATAAAAAATACTTTATGCTTGTATCCAATTCTTACAGAGACAACGGATCGCTCTCTCAAATATAGCTCTGGAAAGAAAGAAACTCTGTTCATAGTCTTAGAGAGGGAGAGAGTAATAATGATTACAAAATATTCCTATTCATTCGTTTAAAACTTTCTTTTCAAATCAGCTTGCTTTATACTTTATGTAAAATGTGATCTATTATATAAATGAATAAGTAATATATAGTGCAAAATGCCAAAAATATATATAATACTTCCTGATTAATTAATTAACACTAAAAATTAACTTACCATAATGCATCTTAATAAAGAGATAAAATAATTATATAGGTTTGCATAACTAAACTCTTGAGTGGAAAAATTTTTAACAAACTGTTCAAGTACAAAATGACATTATATAAGTACATGACTAAGACCAATACCTTAAAATCTATAAATTATTACCTTACTACATTTCAGAAAAAGTCTTGTCATTAAAAGTCATTATTAGTACGCGAAAAAGAATATTATAACTTGTTAAATAATATATATCAAATCACTACGTTACAAACAAAATAAATAATAAAAGTTAGGATTCTTTTGATAACCCCGATTTATTTAGCACAGAAAATATGAGTACAATAGTCCAATTTTATAATATTTCCGCAATCATAAATAACCATTTATATCGCCAAACATTATTCGAGGATCTCACGCCATTTTTAAAGTCCTTCAGCATCCACTTTCCTTTTGCCACAAAATAAACTCAGCTTAATAGTTTTTCTAGCAAAAGTGATACCAACTCAATGCGAAACCTATATAACCAGATACTCAATATACTTCTGCTTTTATATTCGAACAGTTCTTTAGTAAGAAATAAGAGTTCTCTGAATAGGAAATCGAAATAGAGACATATTAAAATTAGCTGGATTAGGTAATTATTGAGAGCTAAAGGTGTTCATAAGATATATTTAACTCTCTTAGTAACTGGTATTGTATAAAATATAATCATCATGAATAAGTGTAATAATATATTGAACTTGTTATTAAATCATTTTTAATTACGACAATATAATAATAGTATTTATAAATGGAATAAAAAAAAAATAAAACTCAAACTTACAGTTTTTTTCTAATTTTTTAAATTTTTATTTATAATTTATGTATTATATTATAGGTATATTAATTATTAGTTATTACTATATCTATGTTTATTATTTTTATAAATTATTACACTCTGAGTTTATGTTTTGATAAAGAGGTTTTTATATGTGGTTGTCTGATAGTATCGTCATGGTAGTCCAATGCTTATACTCCTTAAGACCTTGCATCGACACTGACTAGCGTACGAGCGATTCATCATCACAGCTAGTACAGAGCACTGACAGCCACAGCACACACACACACACAATACAACACCACACACCACACATCACACATATATATATATATAATATAATATATGTATAATATATATAATATATATAATATATATATATATATATATATATGTATATTGTAGTATTATATAATATAATAATCATGTATATATTATTATAGTTGCTATTTTAATGTTATTTTCGCATTCCTTTCCGAAGACTATGTCTTAATAAAAGATGGGGTCACATGATTGTTATGTTCTGTTTATTGTCTGAACTAATCATTGCGTCTTAGGATAATTTTTTATATTTATATTTTATGCGTGTGTTGTGGTGCTAAAATAATATTTAATTGATGATGTCTTGTTATTAGATAAAATAATTTTTGTCTTTGACTTTAAAAAGATTTTCGTTTGTGATATAATAATTTTATTACTTTTTGCCATTTTTATTTATTATTATTATCTATTATTATTATATTATTTATTATTATTATTATTAATTATTATTATTTATATTATTATTATTATTTATTTATTATTATCTTATTATTTCATTATATTTTCTAATAGTTTTTAATTTTTCTGTATCTTAAAACTATTTTAGGTAGATAATAATTTTATTGCAGTCATCTTTATTAGTTGATGTATATGAAAGTTATGGCATAATTTCATATATATAAATATATATATATAATAAATATATATGATATTTATATATATATATATAATATAATATATATATTATATATATATATATATATATATTATATATTATATATAATATATATATATATATATATATATTTATATATATATATATGTATATAAGAATACAGAGAGAGAGAGGAGAGATAGAAGAATTTATTTGAAAAATTATATCCCCTTTCCCATTTTAGCGCTTTAAAATACATGTTGATTGCCAATTGTTATCACCAAGAGACATTATGTAAAAATTCTACAAAAAAAAAAAAAAAAAAAAAAAAAAAAAAAAAAAAAAAAAAAAAAAAAAAAAAAAAAAAAAAAAAAAAAAAAAAATTTTTTTCAAAAAAAAAAAAAAAAAAAAAAAAAAAAAAAAAAAAATTTAAATCTGTTTCAAAACAAGTTTCAAATTTATATACTTCTTGTTTATTTTTTATTAACTATATGCGATTCACAATTGAAAGATATAATTTTAAGCGATGCGAATAGTATATATAATATATAGTATATTATAATATATATATTATATATATATAATATAATATAGTATATATATATATATATATATATATATATATATAATATATATATATATATATATATATATATATATATATATATATATATATATATAAATATATATCCTTTGGATTTATATTAAAATTTTTTTAAAGAAAATTCTTTTAATTATACATTTAATAAAACACTTTTACACAATAAGTTAAACAATATGTTATAAAAGGCGAGCTTTCATCTCGAACGTTCTCGAGACCTCGTCGGGCCAAATAAGAATTATTTTTACTTTTTTGAAGTGCACTTCATTGTTGATTCCGGTTGGTTGTGAATGTTTTTAATCGATCTATTGAAATATTTGGATGTTTTTAAATATTCGTTTTGTATTTGGTCAATCCTTATCTCTCCAGGTTGTTTGTTGTAGTTATCTGCGTTATGTATACAAAATGATTCGAGAATTTTTCTGTAATTGGTGTTATTGATGTATCGGATAGGTTGCATTTTGTTGATATTGATATGATGAACAGCCAATCTTCTGTGTTGCGTTAGGGCGGAATTCATACTGTCTTTACGTAGATCTGTTGTGTGTTGATTTTTGTATTTTGTATGAAATTTGAGGTTTCTCCTACATATATTTTTTTGCAATTTGTGCACGGGATCTGATATACACAGCTCTGTGAGGTATTTGAATTAAATTTTGGGGGTCGAAAAGTGTTTTTTAAGCTGATGTTGTTGGAGGGTATTAGGGTAATGTTTTTGGGTATGAATTGCTTTATATTTTGTAGCGGCATGTTTGGTACTGGTAAATATGTGCTGGGTAGTTTTATAGGGGGGTTAATGTTGTAATATCTTTTTTTGGCTTTTCTATATGCTTTTGTTATGAAATATTCGGGATATGACAATGATACGAAAGTTCTGTATATGTATTGTGTTTCGTTTTGCAATAATGGTGGTGAACATATTCGGAACGCACGGAGATACAATGATGATAATACTGCTAGTTTTGTGTGTGTGGGATGGTTTGATAGCCAGTGTATATAATTAGGGGAGAACGTAGGTTTTCTATATATACTGTATTGCAACCTTAGGTTATTTTTCCAGGTGACTAATGTATCTAAAAATGGGAGTGTTTCGTTGGACGGTTCTTCTTTAGTGTATTGTACTGAAGGATGAATACTATTGATGAAAGTAAGGACTTCTTGTGAATTGGTGTTGTGTGGTAGGGCTGCAAAAATGTCATCCACGTACCTGATCCA
>JABUQX010045555.1:17500-20000 GCA_015478945.1 Trachelipus rathkii
AGCAAAGAGACCAATGAAAGTTAATAGCTAGCAAAGAAATAATTTACCTAATCCTTAAGGGGCAAGCTTGGAGGAACAAGTTTTAAGAGCCATCATATTAATGTCGTCAAGGCCTTATGCCTTCTTAGAATAAAGTCGGAAAGATCAGAAATCAGATTTTTAGAATAATTTATAATATTTGGTATAAGTGCGCTGGAGGAAGGTGGAGCAGAAGGTGGAGAAAGGGGAATAGCGCGGAGTCGTCTAAAGTGGAAGTAAAGGAAAAAGTTTGGGCGAAGAGTTCAGTTTCAGCAAAAGGTAAAACTGTTATTGCGTGCATGCACAACAACAATAGCAACAACAACAACAACAACAACAACAACAACAACAACAACAACAACAACAACAAAACAACACAACAAAAACAACAACAACACAAACAACAACAACAACAACAAACAACAACAACAACAACAACAACATTATAATAATTATTTTATTATTATTATTATTATTATTATTATATTATATATTATTTATATTATTATTATTATTATTATTATTATTATTTATTATTATTATTATTATTATATTATTATTATTATTATTATTATTATTATTATTATTATTATTATTATTATTATTATTATTATTATTATTATTATTATTATTATTATTTTTTTTTTATTATTATTATTATTATTATTATTATTATTATTATTATTATTATTGTTTATTCTTTGATCTATATCTTCCTCCTATCCCCATATTGAGGGTGAAGTGTGTAACATACAGCGGAAACCAAAGTTAGTAGAAGAACATGACGTAACTCAAAAGGAAAGCTCCTTTTTCCCTAGCATCTCCTCAAACTCTTAAGTGAGAGCAAGTCACAGTAAAAAAATATCCACCCAAAGGCTTGACGATACCCTGACAGAATGTCACTGTGGTATTTCGTCAATGCAGGGTTCACCAACTGGGCCAGGCCCACGACCATGCCTCCTCACAAAACCCTGCCATTCACTCCTATTATGTACCTTCTTCTCGTCTCAGCCAAATTCACATTCCTTTCCTTCAAACATTCCTTTACTGACTCAATCCACTTTTCTTCGGTCTTCCAGTCGGTCGATTCTCAGCACATTCACCACTATACACACGCTTAACCAACCGACTATCATCTATCCTCTCCATTTGACCTAACTATATTAATACACTCTCATTTAATCTCATAGTTACGCTTTTCTTCAAACCACACAACTGGCAAACACGTTAATTCCTTATTTTATCAATATTTTCCCCACGTCAAACACTCCTAAGATTGTCCATCCGAGCAAACCATGCTTTAGGTCCATACCTCTTATTCCACATTAGGGTTTATCTTTAAATCCGTCCCTCTTAAATTCTCCGAGGCTCAAGAACTCACTCTAGACTTAGTTTCTTTGCATTCACCAAGGATTTAATTGTACCAGCCACCTTTCTACCATTCACAACTTTCCTACTTCACTCTGCATCATCCGATCCCTTTGTCATTCACATTATCCTTAAATATTTAAACTCAGAAACTTGTTCCAATGGCTCACCAATCAATATGACTTCACACAGCGGACTCTCCTCACTCACTACCATTATCCTACTGTTATCTAAATTAACTTTCAAACCCTACCTTTTACACAACCTACTAAACCCCTCTACCAATCCTCTCAAACTCTCTTCAGATTCGCCACACAAAATCAAATCATTAATTTACAATAAGCAGGGCACCCTACAATCTCTTCCATTCTTCATCAGTCTAACACCTTTCCCTACCGTCCCTTGCTCTAATTATTTCATCACTCTATCCATTTATCCAAAATTAAAAAGCCTAAGGGACATACAAACATATATCCCTGCTTCCCATTCCGACTATTAAATATTTAAACAAAAAACCATTCACATTAACTATCTTTATTCTTGCACACACTTCACTATCGTCATACATACTTTTGATTCCATTCAGAAGTTTACCACTAGCACCATGTATCAATAACACCTGCCACAGAGCTTCCCTGTTAATCCTATCATACGCCTGTTGCAGGTCCATAAAACTTAAATACACTTTATTTTTCTTCTCTCTCATTTTCTCATTTATTTCAATATGAAAATTTGATCTACACATCCTCTACCACTTCTAAATGAACCCTATTCTTCGTTAATCAGTCCCTCAGTCACTTGACGGACTCTTTCAACCAAAATACTAGCATATATCTCTCACACAACACTCAATAAACTAATTCCCCTATAGTTCCTCTTATTTCTCTTACTCTTATCTAAAGGTACTATTGCTGCTCTCCTCCCAATCCATTGAAACCATACCCTTCCCCAAACGCTTGTTACACAACTTCCTTATCCTGTCAATCACAATCTCTCCTCCATTCTTGATCATTTCACAGTAACTTCGATTTACCATTCTTCAGCTTTCTCACTTTATCTATTACCTCCTCCAAGGTAATTACCTCATTCCTAAAATACCTATTTTTTCTTACCC
>JABUQX010045555.1:40000-42500 GCA_015478945.1 Trachelipus rathkii
ATTATATATATATATATTAGTGATGGAACGATTATGAAATTTTTGCCGATGCCGATGACGATGACGATTAGAGCAAATTTTGCCGATGACGATGACGATGACAGACGATTAATTGAAAAAAAACTATTTTAAAAATTCTGCTCTCTCTCTCTCTCCTCCCTCTCCTATCTCTCTATATCCTATTCGGCTCACTGGAAATATATATAAATATATATATATATATATATATATATATATATATATATATATATATATATATATATATATATATATATATATATTATATATATATATATATATCATATATAATATAAGGCTGTAGACAGGAGGGTCAGGGGGTTCAACCTCCCGAAATTATTTTAGCGATCAAAATTTTTTGATTCCTTAAGTCTTCAATAATAATAATAATTAATAACAATAATAATAATAATTATAATAATAAATAATATAATACATATAATAATAATTAATAATAATAATAATAATAATAATAATAATAATAATAAAAAATAAAAATATAAATATAAATAAAAATAATAATAATAATAATAATAATAATAATAATAATAATAATAATAATAATAATAATAATAATAATAATAATAATAATAATAATAATAATAATAATAATAATAATGAAACAGTAACCCATTTAGTATGAAAATGAAAAGTTTTTATTAATGGAAATGAGGAGACATGTTTGTTGTCCGATAACATTTCTTAGGTCAAGTGGCTGTTCCTCGTACATGTATAAAATATTTAGACCAGGGACTTAAATGTAAGGTTTCCAAGTTTGCAGATGAAAGCAAATTGGCTACCTCAATAAGGAATAATGATGGATGTATAAAGATTAAAAGATAAGGAGGGAGCTGTAATCGTTGATGGGATGAGCAGGTTCATTCCTTCTTCAGCTAAATTTTTCTTTCCTCATTCATTCCTTCTAAAACTAAATCTTTCTTTACTCATAATCCATGGTTCGATCGTGCTTATTCTCTGGCCATTCAGGCTAGAGACAGTGCCTGTCGGGTGTGGAAAAATTCTCGTTCTCCTACCACTCTCGCTAATTTTCATTCAGCTAGAAATCGTTGCAGGGATACTCTTCGACGAGCAAAGCGGGCTTTCATCAAAGGAAAGTGCGCTAACCTCCTTGGTTCTCATCTAGAAAATTCTTTCTCCCTAGCAACTTTCTGTAAATCCGCCTTTCCTCCTCTTATTCGATCTGGTGGTTGTGTGCTAATTCTCCAACTGAAAAAGGCCAATCTCTTCAGCCCCTCGCTCAACTATATTCTCTATGTCTCAATACTAGCACTTTCCCTCCCTCATTGTTGGAAGCTCTCCCATGTCCAACCTATTCCGAAAAAAGGAAGCCGCTCTGATCCTTCTACTATCGCCCCTGTAGGCTCTCAACTTGTATTCTATCTTAAAGAGTCTTGAAACACTTCCAACGTCACTTCTTAGATCATCTGGAAACTCAATCCTGATCGCCAGTAAACGGCTCTCGTTTGCCACGAAGTCTACTGCGATATACATTCCTAATCTTAACACCATTTATGGTTTTTTCGCTCTTAGGAACTACGGGGAGACTTGCGTGGTGGCGCTTGACATATCCAAAGCATTTGACGAGTATGGCACGCGTCCCTGCTCTCCAAGCTCCCTCCTTTGGGTTTCCTCCTTCTCTTTGCCTTTACTTATATCTAGCTTTCTCTTTTCAAATCACTCAATATCGGCTGTTGTTGATGAGGCGGACTTCTACTTCTTTCTGTCAATAGTCGGTGTTCCTATGGTTCTGTCTTAATCTGCCTACTTTATTTCCTACTTTTTCATTAAATGATCTTCTCACCTGCACACTCTAACTTCTATCCACTCGTAATTTCCGATGACTCGACCCTTATTCTTTAACCATGATCAATTCTATCTCCCACCTTTTACTTTCTGGAAATTGCCTCTCGTTCTTAATGTTTTTTCGATTTTATTCTCGCTGATGGATAGAAAAAACTTTGTGAAATTTCAATTCTTTAAAACCCAACTTTTACAAATCTCCTTCTCCAAAATACCTTCTAACTTTCCTGTCTCATTCGACGGTTCTGTCGTCTCTCCTGTTGACAATATAAACATCCTTGGCCTTAACATGAACAAAAAAATGTCTTGGAAACTCACTCACAACGGTTGCTAAGGCGGCCTCAAAGAACTGGAAGTTCTGTTTAGACTGTGGACTTTCCTCTTTCCTGCAGTTGTTGCTCCGCTATACAAAGGTTTCATCCGCCCATGTATGGAGTACTGCTCTCATATCTGGGGGGGGGCTCTGGTTTCACCCGGCTTTTGGACAGGGTCGAGTCAACGGCAAAAAGGCTTATAAACTGTTCTGTACTTTCCAGTTCACTTGACCCTCTATCTTTGCGAGGCGATGTTGGTGCTTTATCTCTATCCTATAGGTACCGCAGCGGCAAGTGCTCGAGGGAACTTATCACTCGCGTACCACCACCTTTACGACGCCTTCGTA
>JABUQX010045556.1:10000-12500 GCA_015478945.1 Trachelipus rathkii
ATATTTACGATTCGGCTGAGCACCGCAAGGCACCGCACCGCACCGCACCCGCACCGCATCCTATACGTTTCAATGCGCACAGCACCTCTAGTTAATTTTAAAATCGCACTAGCACAGGAGCAATGAAATCTGGTTGCATAACACCTCACCGCATAGAAGAGAAATGTATTTATCTATTATAATAGATAAATAGTATATTTATATATATAATATAAATATATAGTAAATAGACAATATATATATGTACGGCTTTATATATATATATATATATATATATATATATATATATATATCCTCTGGTGGGCAAAGGTCGAAGGCCTACCATATTAGTTGAGGGAAGTTACCAAATCAAAGTCAATTTAAAGGCCGATATGCCCCAATACAAGGCGTTTGAAAGTGTGCAAATCAAAGGTAGTTGTGAAAATAGATTAAGGGAGTGTGTTCAAGGCTTTACCAATGGAATATATGTAAGATTGAGCATATCGGTTAAGTCTATGGTCAGAATTTGGTTGAGAAAGGATGAGACTGCGTAGAAAGGCGTGTCGCACTAGCCCTTCTCAATGGAGGAGGTATGTGACTGAAGAGTTCGGTAGAGCAGTTATTAGTATATTAACTATAAAATATATAGAGTGAGGCAACAATTCGATGGGTAGAGAGAGAGACTGGGAGAGAGGAGAGAGAGATAGAGTGAGAGAGAGAGAGAGAGAGAGAGAGAGAGAGAGAGAGAGAGAGAGAGAGAGAGAGAGAGAGTGAAGAGAGTTGTAGAGAGAGAGAGAGAGAGAGAGAGAGAGAGAGAGAGTAGGAGAGTTGATAAGACTAATTAATATCGATAGTAATATCGTTCTTTCACTAATCGATAATAATCGATATTTTTTATCGAATAGTAAAGGAGAACTGTATGAGTGAAACCGCCCTAGATGTGTGAGACATACTCCATCAAAATGCGAACGACACCCCTAAAAAGAGCAAGCAACTAGGTTGGCTAGAAAATATTCTGAAGGCTCCTCTGAAGACCGAACCTTTAAGAAGCTTGTTAAGAAAGAGTAGTAATGTAATCCTTCCAATTAAAAAATACAAAAAATATTAAGGATAGACGAAAGTCTGAGTTGTACATTTTCGAAGATGTTATAGTTGTAACTTGTATGGAAGATTAATGTGTAGTAGAAGGAACAAGAAACCGAGTTTTTGAGTCATTGAAAACAACCTTGTTCTCATTGCCCAATTAGAAATTCGAAGAAGATAAGAGGTTAATTGCTCCAAGGTTGCCATTCTAGTGCAAACTAATTGCTGTTGGAAAAGTATTCGTCAGCACAGGAATGGATAGATGAAGAAATAATAGAGAATTCATTAATGAAAAGTGGAAATAGAGTTGGAGACAAGACAGAACCCTGAGGAACACCACTATTTATAGATTTAAAGGATGAACAGTGGTCGTCCACAAGTGTTGCTATAGGACGACCGGAAAGGAAATTAGAGAGAAGGTTACAGAGAGAACGATCGGAAAGGAAATCAGAGAGAACGACCGGAAAGGAAATCAGAGAGAAGGTCACAGAGAGAACGATCGGAAAGGAAATCAGAGAGAACGACCGGAAAGGAAATCAGAGAGAAGGTCACAGAGAGAACGATCGGAAAGGAAATCAGAGAGAACGACCGGAAAGGAAATCAGAGAGAAGGTTACTGAGAGAGAAGTATAGATACCGAATGATGAAGGTTTAGAAATCAAAAACGATTCCTCGAAATGTCGAAAGGCAGATGACAAAGAATCAGGGGGAAGAGAAACCAGATTACCAGTAAACGTTTCTTACGAAAGCCATTCTGGCCATCAGAGATAAGATTAGAAGAAATGAGATGTTTCCTAATCTTCCTCTTAAGGTTATACTCTAAAAAATTATAAAGAACATAAGTTAAAGTGATAGGACGATAGTTGAAGGGTATACAGTCTGAATGAGAGAAAGTTTAATGGCAGAGACGGAATAGTTTACCAAGGCAGGGTGGAAGTGCAAACTTGGAAGCACAAGGTTTCAGAACCACAGGATGAATACTATAAGGACCCTACACCTTCTTAGTGTCAAGTTCAGAGAGAACAAAAATGACATCTTTAAAAGAAATTACATTAGGTATAAATGAATTGGAGTAAAAATCGCCCAAAGTGGAATTAGAGGAAAAGTTTAGAACGAAGAGTTCAGCTTTAGCAGAAGGCATAACGGCAGTTGTGCCTTCGAAAGGTACTAGCGGAAGGAAGAGTGCCAGAAAGAGCGTGAGGAAGAGCATCCGGAAAGATTACTGAATTTTCTAAGGAGAAAAATTAGGAGAAATTTTTAGTGTTATGAAGAACGGATTTTTCACGGTTCCGGGATGAAATATAAGTTCCATAAGTTACTAGAATATGAAGAAGTCGATTTTTGTTGAGATATCGTCTCTCCTGTGGCAAATAGCATGAGAAGGATCAGAGATAAAGCAAGGTTTGTTAAGTTTAATTGAAGGTAAAGAATATGGAATA
>JABUQX010045556.1:37500-78980 GCA_015478945.1 Trachelipus rathkii
ATATATTATATATATATATATATACTATATATTTATACTATATATATATATATATATATATGCCCGTTCACGTCGTAAAAGGGTGTGTGTGTGTGTGTGGGGGAAGAATCACCCATCTTCCACAAGATTGCCGCCACTTCTCCCTCTCCCAAAAGGTGTGTCAAGTCACCGTTGAAGTCGTTCAGTAAACGCCTCTGTGATAAACAGCTATTGGTCTCCATCTTATGACGCAAAGAAATCAAGTCACCATTCATGACGTCAAAGTGATTGAAAATCCGCCTCAAAATACGTCACGAGTCTGCAAGTCAACTTACCTATAAGTTACGTCATTATTTTATTCTAATAATACTCTAATAAAAATCTATTAAATAATAAATCTTTTGTTGAAATTAATGGAATAAATAATAATAATAATAATAGAAAAATTTTATCTAATTAAAATCTATTATATATGATAAAAGCTGAGGCAGAAAATTTGGTCTTCGATTTATTGCAGAATATGCAGTTCTCCGATTTATGCAAAATTTGCAATAATAAAACAAAGAAAAATTTGAACTTTAAATAATAAATATATATTATAATATATATATATATATATATATACATATTAATTATATATATATATAATATACTATATATATACTATATTATATATATATATTATATATTATATATATAGATATATATATTGATATATATAAACACAGAGTCCCTTTCTTTTATAATATATATATATATATATATATATATATATATATATATATATATATATATATATATTTATATATATATATATATATATACCTATACTGGTATATATATATATATATAATATCATTTCAGTAGTACGTATGTTAGTAGTAGGGCGCGAAATTGTTGCAGAGGGACTACCTGCTGAAGGAAGACGGATTCACGCCAGAGTAGTAGCAAACACCCCCCCGTCAGTCCAAGAGATATCTACCACAGTAAGATTACTTTCTTAAATTTTCTAAAGTACTTTTAAAATATATTTCATTTAAAATGGAGAACATTACTGACACCCCGACTACTAATACTACTGTAGACCCTACGACTACTACGACTGATAATTTAGTTACTACTAATACTCCCATTACTGACATACAAACTCTTTTTACTGCTTCTCCTGCTTCCTTAATGTCCCCGACGGTGGTAAACACTACGTATGGGCATGGTGCTCAAGGAGGAACCATGCCCCCCCCTAGATCTGCTATGCATGACCCGGTCACGGGATCTCTAACTTATGGGGGGATACAATATATGCCTGTTCATACTCAACCACAAGGTTTACATCCACCAGGGGTAATTACAAGTATTAATGAGAATATGGTGATAAGTAGTAGTGGAGTGCCTATTGTCAGCCAAGTCCCTATCTTTAGCATCCCGACTCAAATGGGTCCTTTAAGGGTTCCTGCTTCAAATACCTTTACCACGGGTTCATATGGGGCAAATCTTAATATTAGTAGTAACTCAGCTTCTGTAGGTCAGGGGGGGGGATTGCAAAATCCAATGCCCCAAGGTTACATGGCCATGCCTGGCACCTACCAATACTACCAACAACCCCCTCCCCCCTTCCCTATCAATATAGATGTTAATAGTAGTAGTGCAGCACCAGAGGTGCCCTATTTGAATAATCCCCACCGGTCTTTAATACAACCAATTCAAGGATCAGTACAGAGATTGTATAATACTAGATTCCCAGTAGTTAAATTAGAAGGTGAAAGAAATAAAGTTTGGTACGGCCCTAGCATTCGTCAGTGGTTGACCAATGTTGAGGATGCCTTTAAGGCAGACAATGTTACTACTGATTATGGAAAACTGGCTACTTACTCACACTATGTAGACCCAAAAGGTTCAGTAAGGAAATTCATTGATGGTAGTACCGAATTGAAATATGCCACTGAATGGAATGTATTTGCTAGGCGCCTTCTGGGTGCTTATGATCCCCCAACAGTAGAGTCTACATTCACCTCTTTAAATAAGATTGACGAAATAATATGGGAATCGAACATGACTTTCTTATCGTTTGTAAATCAACTCACAGTAGCCATAGATGACTATGATAGACATGCCATAGCTCAGTACGGTGAAGGTATCTCGGAAAAGACTAAACGCATGCTTTTATTTTCAAAGGTATTCAAATACACTTCCAAAGCTTTACAGCCCAAAATAGTGGAATACTTTGACATAAATAAGAGTATTTTAGAACAAGTAGAGATATATATCTCCAAGACAGCTAATGCTATAAATTCAATGACTCCACAAAAGGTTACGATTGCTACAAATGTAAAAGGTAAACAAAGTATTCACCAAATCCAAGAGAAAAGTAGTAGGGAGAGACAGAGTGGTACTAGAGAGAGACAAGAAAGACAAGGAGCTAGAGAAAGAACTAGTAACCCAAGGACTAGCATGCCTAAGTGTACTAAGTGTGAGAGATACGGGCATTTGACCAGGGAGTGTGTTTATGATGCTTTTTGCTCTAGTTGCAAAATGTACCATCAGAGGGGAACGAGTGAGGCTTGTGCTGGTACAAGCTGGGATTTCAATAGTCCTAGCGCTTTAAGAAGAATAAAGTATTTATCCCTTGCTCCAGAAGGGACAAGAGAGCGGAAAGTAGTGAGTAAAGATAAGAATAGAAATGAAAGAGCGCAAAAGGACAGGAGAGGTAACAGGAAACCTGAGGGTGTTCCTTCATACCCCTCCTCTTTTCCTTATTCCTCTACTTCTTCTAACTATCCGTCACGTACCTTTCCTTCTTCTGTAAATGTACAACGTCCCTCGTATAAACCTTCTGCGTCTTATGTCCCTCGTAATATGTATGCGTCTAACCCTCTTTCTCAACGTCCTTTTTCAGCTCCAGTACATAGCTCCGGCCGCTACATGCATCAGCATGTAGGGACTATGGACGAGGCTGCTGCCTATCCTCTTTCTCAGGACCAACCTGTGTCCTCCTATGAGAATTACTCTCCTTATACTAATGAACAAACTCAAGCTTATTATACACATCCTGAAAATAACACCGATCCAAATTTTCAGGGGGCGTTATGAAATTGACTTCAACTCATAACTGCCCCACCTCTCTCGGAGTCGATAGTATAAACGCTATAGATTCCTCTATGTCCTTTTTAATAGAAGACACTCCTTCTTCCTTACCATCTTCTTACATACTTACCACTTCTAATCATATGAAACCAGGAGTTTTATATGGCCTTCCTTTCCAACTTACTTTTAATTTTACCAAAGTCATTAACACTGTAGCTTTGACCGACACAGGCGCTTCTAGATCAATTCTTAAAGAGAGCCTTTTCCGGCAACTATACAATAATGCAGGTAATAAAACACATCCGATTTTGCACAAATCGGATATTATATTAAAGTCCATATCAGGACAAGAGTTGGAAATTTTAGGAAGAACAGAACTTCAAGTATTATTTTATGGTAAGTCGTTTACTTGTAATTTTTATGTGGTGCCAGATTCTACATCGTTTCCATTAGATGTCTTAATAGGGACTGATACATTGAAAATTTTGCCACTTACAATAAACATAAGACGTGATTGTGCTCATTTTATGGATATAAATGGAGACATTAAGGAAATTAAGTTACAATTAATAAAAAAGGGAAGTAAGAGCAAGAATGCTCCTCTTTCTTTAAATAATTTCCAAAGTTATCCGTGCTACAATGACTCACAATTAATTACAGACAGGTCTTATAGTCAGGCTCTTAAGTCTACGCCTCTACGAAAGGACATAGAACCTACACTTAAGGTAAGTTATAATAGGGATGTATTAAGTACAAGCACTAATGCTAAAAGAGATGGAGGAAATACTACTGTTGGTACCGGTACGTATTCTTCCCAATCTCCAATTAGGATCTCTCCTTACGCTAGGAGCAGCCATCCCATGTGTAGAACCTCCGTCAGTACCGGAGATAATCCTATACCTTTGTATCGCTCCTCCTCTGCTGGAGGCTGCTTGAACAAACTGTATCGCTCCTCCCCCGGAGGCTGCTTGACTTCTCAAACTCCTTATACAGGAGATTATATTCGCTCCTCTTATAGCAGAGGCTGTATGACCGCACCTGCTCCCTCTATGGGAAATTGTAGAGTTAATAACCGGAGCACCGCAGTAGCTCCTCCACATAGTGTTCATCCACCTTCGCCTATATCACCAAGTGGTGACTATAGCCGAAGCACCGCAGTACTTTCTCCGCACCAAGCACCGCCGTTTAGCCGTGAGCGGAATATTGCGACTCCTTTTCCAGGAAAACATATTCGCTCCTCTTCAAATGGAGGCTGCAGGACCAATTCTGCTCCCTATAAGGGAGATTTCAGCGATTCCAGGCAGGCCACTGCAGTGCACCCCGGTGGCACACCTTGCACTCCTGTGCACACTAGTGTAAAAGGTCAAATTTTGCCTTGCACCACCTTGCACCCCGGTGGCACACCTTGCACTCCTGTGCACACTAGTGTAAAAGGTCAAAATTTGCCTTGCACCACCTTGCACCCCCGTGGCACTCCTTGCACTCCTGTGCACACTAGCGTAAAAGCTCAAAAATTGCTTTGCACCACAGTATACCCCAGGGCACCCCTTGGCACCCTTGGGCACCATGGTGAAAATGCTCGAAAATTGCATTTTTCTTCAGTACACCCCAGGGCACCCCTTGGCACCCTCGGGCACCCTAGTGTTAAGGCTCCAAAAGTGCATTGTACATCACCACGTGCCAATTTAGGTCGGTGCACACCAATGTACCCTTCAAATAATGCCGGTAGGTCTCAATTTAACTCACCACAGGGTAGGTTAAATACTAACACTACTGCGCCAATGCCTCCACGTCCCTTTTACAATGGATACATGCCTAATAGAACCACCCAGGTGTCACCTAATATAGGAGCACCACTGCCTCATAATTTAATTGAGCGTCCTGTCACAAGCTATCCTAATCCTAGGTCGGATTCTTCTCAGACATCAATGATTAAAATTAATGAGCAGTATAACTCTCCAGGGAGTCGGTGTCGTTCTGTCGTTCCTACCTTGGAACATACTAATTATTATTCATCCCTTTCGGATGAAATGGATAATATAGATAATATGGAGAAGGGTTTAACTGCTGAAGAAGTAGTACAGCATCAGAAGAAATTGTTTAGTCAGTACAATAATAGTAAGCGAGTACACTTTCACCAAAATGAGGTAAGTAAAACTCCCATACACAATTATGGATACACATTTAAACATCCTTCTGAACCTACTCCCTATTCTTCTAATTCTTTTAATACCCTTCCTAATTCTTTACAGGAGATTAATACAATTTCACATCCTTCCTTATCTTCGTCGCACCTGACCAGATACGCGGACTTACTTGAAAGTAAACCGATTGAAATTAATCTCTTTCTCCTCGGCACCTCAAGATGCAGATGGCTTATTCGGGAAAAAATTTCAGAAGTCTTGAATTGTTGTCCATAGCAGATCTTCTTTCTGATAATGTTTATGCTTCTACGGACTTAGTAGATATTTACGCACTCAAGGTATATTCTCCCTGTTAAAGTACAGTCCAACATTGGTGCTTCTCCTCCAGAGAACTTAGCACTTATTACAGAAAGCAAAAGTGATTATCTTTCCACAGGTACACTTTTCTTTGGAAACACTCTTTCTACCTGCCATAACGGCAACATTTTGTTAGAATTAGTAAATTTAGGCGCAGATACTGTTACTTTCGACAATCACTGCCTACTTACTACAGCTTCTCCGCTTCTTTACAAAACCACAGAACCATATGACATTAACACAGTCACTGCTTCTAAGGGTCTTTCCGATGCACAAATCCGGGAAGTTTACAGAGAAATTTTACTCTCTGAATCCAGTAAGGATTCAAACAAATATGTTTTAAACAATCCTTCACAACTTGAAGACATGCTTTCATTCTTGGTTAAAAATAGAAATACTATTGCTCTAGCAGATGATCCAGTAGGAGTCTGCCCTTTAAACAAGTTTTCTATTAAACTCATGGAAGGCAGTCCGGACTATGTGTATACCCGTCCATATAAATTACCCCATAAGTACATGGAAGCCATAGACGAATGGGTAGAAGACAGCTTGGAAAAAGGATACATCGAACCTAGTATTTCTCCTAATAACTCCCCTTTGCTTTTAATTCCTAAAAAGAGTGGTGGAAAAATGAGAGTAGTAGTCGATTACCGGAAGTTGAATTCATTCACAGTTCCGGACAGGTATCCGCTGCCTAATATTGCTGAATCCTTGTCCCTTATAGGGTCAGCACGCGTGTTCTCCACGATTGACTTACTCTCGGGATTTTCACACTTGGAATGCGAACCAACGTCTCGTCCATACACTGCTTTCTCCACTTCTCGTGGACATTGGCAAATGAGGATTATGCCTCAAGGTGCGCGCAATTCTCCGTCGATTTTTAGCCGTACAATGGAAATGGCACTCTCCGGCTTGCTAGGCGTGGTTTGTTTACTTTTTATTGACGATATTCTTATTTTCAGTAAAGATATTTCTTCACATTATACACATCTTACAAAGGTTTTTAATGCTTTAACAAACGCTCACCTAAAAATAAAGCTTGAAAAGTGTTCCTTCTTTAAAAGTAGCGTCACTTTCTTAGGTTTTAAAATCAGTGAAAAGGGGCTATCCCCTGATCCAGTCAAATTGGAAGCAATTAAAGGATTTAAAATTCCTCAGAATGTGTCTGATGTCCGTTCAACCCTTGGTTTTTTCAATTATTTTCGCCACATGATACCGCACTACTCTTCTCTCGTGCAACCACTAACTTTGCTCCTAAAGAAGAATATTCCATTTTCTTGGCAAATCGAACAACAGTCTGCTTATGACTCGTTAAAGAAGTTTTTACTTTTAGATCCAGCACTTTCTTTCCCTGATTACTCTAAACCGTTCATTTTGAGCACTGATGCATCTGATTTCGGTATAGGCGCCGTATTAGCTCAGTTAGATGAGAATGGGAAAGAAAAACCCCTTGCTTTCACTTCCAAAATGCTAAGTAAAGCTGAAATCAACTATAGTACGACCGAGAAAGAAGCGTTGGCCATAGTACACGCTCTAACCAAATTTAGAACTATCATATTTGGTTATCCTCTTAAAATTTACACTGATCATTCCGCATTAGTACATCTTTTTAGACATAAACAATTAGCTGGTCGTCTAGAAAGGTGGAATCTCAAAATTCAGTCCTTCAACCCAGAGATAGTTCATATCGAGGGCAAACTGAATATTATTCCTGATTATCTCAGTCGTCACCCAGTTCCTGACACTGGACACCTTTCTTCTTCTAATGAAGACACTCCTGATCACAAAACTTCTGCCATACGGTTTACAAAGTTTCAAAACCATCCTGAAGAGCCTTCTATAGCTCTTGTTCACAATCCTGTTCCAATAGCTTTTCCCGATAATAGAGTTTACACTTTTACTGATGATGTTGTTTTCCATGAACAGCGTAATTGTCCTAGACTATCGGAAATTATCAACAATATTGAAAATTCTCCTAACCCGGACAGTTGCCTCCCACATCTTATAGTCAAAGGTTTACTTTATTGGGTTTCTCCTAAAAACAAATATTTGCTTGAAGTCCCCGATTCTCTTATATATACTGTTATATTTCTGAATCATAATACACTTTCTGCAGGTCATCCGGGTGCGGATCGCACTGAATACCGTATAAGGGAAAAATATACTTTCCCTCGAATTTCTACTTTTGTTTCTTTCTTTTGTAAACAATGTACTTCATGTCTTGAAGTTAAAGGTTCTAAACCTCATCCAGTTGCTATCAACTCCTATCCCTTACCTTACTATCCTTTTTCTAGAGTACATTTAGATACCATAGGTCCGCTTCCAAAATGTAAAATTACCGGTGCTAAATACATCTTAGTTTTTAAGGATGCGCTCACTAGATATTGTGAAATATGCCCTGTATCTTCTAGAGATGGTAAAGTTGTTGCCGAAACTCTCTTAAATAGAGTCATTCTCCATCATTCTGTACCAGAAATACTTATAACAGACCGAGCTGCTGAGTTCACGTCGGAATTTTTCAATGAAGTCTGCAAAACATGGAGCATTAAAAATCGAACTATTGCCGTCAGACATCCTGCGAGCAACAGTTTGGTTGAAAGAGAAAATAGACGTATAGAGGATTACTTGCGTCATTTCGTTTCCATACAGCACGACGACTGGGGAAAATACATTGCTTTTGCACAAATTTCCTTAAATTCTACTTATAACTCTTCTATTGGTAATACTCCTCATTTTCTGGTCCATTTTTATGTTCGTAGGCTACCCTACGACCTCCCTGACTATGTTTCTCCTTTTGTTAATAAGACACAGCCTTTAAAGGATCATCTATATGATTTTAACGCGGAAATGGCCGAAAGAGCAGCCGCCATCCGCGAATTGGCTCGTCAAAAATTAGAAAAAGAAACACTAAGAATCGCCCAACAACAACACTCAAAGGCTCCTATACGTCCTATACGTGTTGGCGATTATGTCTATTTACTTGCTGTAAAACCTCCCCATTTATCTCCGAAGTTATTCAAGAAATGGGTTGGTCCTTATTTAGTTATCAATGTTCTTAAATTTCACAAATATCTTCTCAGATGTCTTGTTACTAATAGAGAATTTGAGTCTCATGTGGATAATTTAAAGATTCTTCCCATGCCGATCGTTAAAACGGTGGACAACAATCTTTCGTCCAGTTGGAAATCCTATGATCCTATAAAGAATCCTCCATTGCCCACGAGACCTGTCCAGCGTGGTTTCCACCAACCACCTCCCCAACCTCCCCCTGCTCGACGCCTTCGTCCGCGTGGAGGGGGCCCTTCTTCTGATACTCATTCAGACAACGATGATGATGACGAGTATGATCTGCAATACATATTGCCACCTCCTATACAAGCTGTACAACAACCGATTCAGCCACGACATCCGGTGCAACAACAACTCCGAGTCCAGCCACCTCAACCAGTGCAACAACAACTCCGAGTTCAGCAACGACACCAGATGCCACAACGGCTATCGCCAGTACAACAACAACAATACCGAGGACAACAACATCAAAGGGATGTAACTCCTATCTCCCCTGAATCTTCGTTACCTCCTTCGGTACAGTCTTCCCCAAGACAAGTTCATCATACTCCCCATCAACAAACAACCCAAAGAGTTCCATCCGATTCATCTTTGGCACAAGATCCTAATGGAAGTTTTAATCCATATTTAACTCATTCTTTACGAAAGAATATTTCATATAGCTCACCACAGCTTTCTTCTCCTTTCTCTCAGCCTAATTTGTCTGGTCAGAGCTCTATGCATAGCTCTCCTCTTCTTTCTAGGCGTTCTTCTACTCATAGTAGTGGTCCTCCTTCTTCCCCAGACCAACAACAAGGTGTTAGAAGCCCTATTAGATATTATGATGAATACCCTAATATCCAATCTTCTCCTTCTTCTCCTGAAGAAACTTTTATTAAGGATGATAGACGAATAGATCCTTCCTACCGTCCTCATCCACAATTTAGAGGTCCTCGTGCAAATTCTCCAATGAGACTTCGCAGTCATGCGAGACGAGTGTCACCTCCTCCTCCAGTTAATCCTGAATCACCATCTTTCCATTCAGTTGATCCACGTACTATTTCCTGGACTCCCAATCCTAATGTTCGTTCTAGATCTGTTTCAGACATATTTAGACAGTTTCCCTTAGATGTGTCCAGAGTAGCACCTCCTGAACTACCCCTGAAGTCGAGAGACATTCCTCCTGCCTTACCTATTAAGTCCAGAGATATTCCTCCTTCATTACCTTTAAAGTCAAGAGACATTCCTCCTGAATTGACACCTAAGCTTCCTCCTAAATTACCTCCGAAGCTTTCACCCAAATTCACCAGTGTTCTTGATTATTCTACTCCTACCTATTCTCAAAGAATGTATCCCGTACGAAATATTCTACAACCTTTCCATTCTACTCCAATAACGGATGTACAAACTCCTTCTTCTAATATTTTACCTCAAACTCCTACTACCTCCACTATTGTCAATCCTACTCCCAGTGGTACGGATTCTGCCAGTACTGGAGCTATACCTAAACCAAAAAACATAAACCATATCAATCAAATACAAAATCAACAATATAATTATTACCCATAGAACACACATATAAAATTAGTGTTCATCTCATATTTACTCAACGGTGTTCCTTGAAGTAAGTATGAAATTGTATATTGTGTATATAGTTAGTTTTAAGAAATCAATCTACATCGTGTGTTCTACGCGCGAATTGAATATAGTAAGTAAGTAAGACGAACTTTCGTGTGTGCGCGCGGGATTTCGTTCCTTTAGTATGTAAGTTACACTTAAGTATATATCCTACACAGTGTTTTATCCTATACTCTTAATACATAAGTTACCTCTAAGTACCTATTCCTTAAATGTTTCTTATACTATTATATGTTATACTATATACTCTTATATGTTATATGTTTAGGTCTATACCTAACTTTTTACAAAACGAAGAAAATAAAATAAAAATGAAAAACAAAAGAAAATCGAAAAATATGAAACCAAACTATGTTTGCATTTAAAATTAATAGATGTTATAAATATGCTTTTTGTGTTATATATTATAGTTATGAATTATTCATCTATCTTAATTGTTATGTCTTCCTTTTCAGATGTTGACTTTATCTATCCTCCCGCAATCTCATTTAATCATGCTTTGCTTTTGTTTTGCTTTTTGTTTAAATTTTCCTTACTCTAATGCTAAAACCGATAATGCTATAATGATTAACCCTGGTCTCATCATGGATTTTGACAGCAATGTCAAATTTATTTCTGGATACTTAGATTTACGAGTAGATCTAAGGAACTCTAGAGAAATTTATACACAACTGTTAAGTTCCAAAACTGATGTCACCAATTTATGTGAGTCTTTCTTACCATTCTTTAGAAAGAAAATATATGCCTTTGAATCAACAATTCCTAATTCGAAAGAAGAACATACCTGGCGACCTTTGAATTCTATTGATCATTTTCCTCCTACTCCTATCCCTAAAAGAAGAACTTACACATTAAATCGCTTTAAACGACAATCTTATATCTCTGCCATATCTTATAATAGTTCTTTGTGGAATCAAAATAACCATATCTATGTATATCAAATGGATATTCTAGATCGGTATGCTTCTCATACCTTACAACAACTGAATTTTCTCTTGAATGATCCATGGATAAATTCTTATTCTCTTTCTTCCTCTTCTTCCAGGAAACGTCGTGGTTTACTTGACGTCGGTGGAAAATTCCTGCGTTCTTTATTTGGAACTGCTATGGACGATGATGTCCAATCATTGCAGAAGCAAATAGCAGTATTGTCTGAACAATCAGATAACGTAAATTCTCTATTTTTAAGGTTTAGAGACCAATTGAAATCTAACACAAATTCCCTCTCTACCTTGACCCAATCAATAGATGATTTGAAAAATCAAACCCAAAATCTCCAATTAGCCTTTTCCTTCTTTAATGCAATAAATTTGATAGATTCTTATTTTTCTATTTTAAACACCTATATGCAAAACTTGTTAGAACTTAGAAATAATATATTAGATGCTTATTTATTAGCAAACCAAAAGACTACTTCTTATACATTATACTCCTTCTTAAATTTAAAACCCTTCATTTTAGAAAGTCTACAAGGAACTCATTTGGATACTATCATTCCATTCTCTCCAGAAAATTTCTATGAATTTCTTTCCTTCACATGGACTATTTTAGATATTATTCCTTATAGTATTGTCACTTTAATTCCTTTTTCTGATCATGACGTATATAACGCTTATCGCATGATTCCTTTTCCTACTCCTACTAACTCTGGGCATTCTCGCATAGTGTTTAAACCTAAATATAACATTTTCTTTGCAAATAAACAAATTATGAAATATAGTTATATGTCCAATGTGCAATTTTCTCACTGTTTGCATGTTCTTAATAATTCCATATGTCCCATGTTTCAGTCCCTTAGTTCATTTACTTCTCCATCCTGTGAATTGTTTTTGTATACTAATAATACATTCATGGACCTAAAACATAACACCCCATTACATTGTAATCATGAATACCACTTAACTAAAGAACCATATTCCATTCAAGCTCATTCCAAAATAATCATTTCTTTTAATGACCCCGTAGACGCACAACTAAATTGTTTACATCCTCTAGTTAAAACCACACTTGCTGTATCTAACATATATATTTTAAATCAAGGATGTACTCTAACTACAAACCAGTATCATTTCATAAATCCCTCTCACGTATTGAAATCCCTAAAGTTAATTAATTCTTCAATAATTGATGTCCCTGTAATTTTCTCCTTTTTAAATCATTCATTCACCCAAACTCCGTATTTTGTCAAGTCACCTAAAATAACTTGGGATAGTCAATTAGATTACATCAATACTTCACTGAACCATCATGCATCTGTGTTTAACTATTTACCCACTATCTCTTATGCTTCTAGTTCGTTCGTTACTGTGTTTTTCATAATTGCATGTGTTTTATTCGTAATTATATTTAAACGGTTGAACATTACTGGGGCTAGTAATTTAGGCACTAATGAATCATCGACTAATTTCACGTCCCTTACGTTACGACCTTCATTAGAATTAAACCCTAGACACGAACCTTCTGTTATCCACATAAGACCTAGACGGTTACGTTCATTAGACTTTACCGACCAACATTTAGACACGTATGATACTCCTCCTCATCCTATTCCCTTAACTCAAAGATCTTAATCTGGTATGATTCCGTCTTCCGTTGGATAAGGATTCCTGAAGCAACAATTTATCAAAGTTATGTGATTGGAACAAAAACTTTCAAGTGATAGTGATTGTACAATTACCCTAGCAAGGGGACTCTATAAACAATTATAAATAAATAATTTAACAAACAATTTTAGTGAAGCTACGTCACTAATTTAAAATCCAATGAGAAACTTTGGAAAAATTGTGAGACGAATTCAATGAGTGACTCTGACGAGAGTTTTGTGAAAACTTTGAAACGAAACTGTTGCAGTGAATATTTGCTTAAAAATTTATCAAATTTTGTTTCTTAATTTCAATTTTATTTTTCCAGTTCGTATTGCGATTAGAAAACATTGTGAATTCTCATAAACTGAGTGAACATCTTTTTCATATAATCATTTCTTAACTATGTTATTTACGAACTTGCGCTGTTACCATGTAATACATTTCAAATAGACAATTCTTCATATTTCAAATGGTAAGAGTGAATTCCCAAGCCATTATATATATATATATATATATATATATATATATATATACTATATATATATATATATATATATATATATATATATATATATATATATATATATATACTCTATATATATATTCAGTTCTGGTTGTGAAGTTGCTGGTTGGCAATTATGTATTTATATTTACAGCTATTGAATGTACAGCTATCTGTTGGATTCCAAATTCACATAACCCCTTTTTACGGTTTTAGAATAGGATGTATATAATTATCATTTACTATAGTGCTCAATATTGATTGTCATATTTGTCCATACTTTTAATATAAATTGATACCAATCATTTTTAAGTTGTAATATTTGATGTCAGTAAAACATTAACTCAAGCCGAGTTTTATTAATCACATTAAGTGTTATCAACGCATGAAACTATCTAATAAGAGTGACTACTAGTACTACCATATTACAAATAGTAAGTACTAAAAGAATTCTTTATATATATATATATATATATATATATATATATAATATATATATCAAAATTTTTAGCTGTTTACATATAATAATATATATATATATATATATATACATATATATATCTCCTCTTTATATATATATATATATATATATATATATATATATGTATTTTACAGCCCATATAAAAAAATGTATCATACATATATAAAAGTATATATATATATATATAACTCTTTCATATAATATATAGCACATAATAATAATATATAATAATAATATATATATATATATATATAATAATAATAATAATAATAATAATAATAATAATATATATAATAATAATAATAATAATATATAATATTTATATAATAATAATAATAATAATAATAATAATAATAATATATGTAATAATAATAATAATATATATAATATAATAATAATAATAATAATAATAATATATATATATAATAATAATAATAATAATAATAATATGTATATATATATAATGAGAACGATTGAGGTATAGGTGAACACGGTTCCGAAGAGAGAAGATTTAAAAAAAGGGAAATCTATGTTTATAAGCAATATCTCACAAAAAACACATGTTGTTGAGTGAATCTTTCTGCACTTAATATCATTATAATGCTAGGATATATTTTATTTCAGCTATGCGTACCTTAGGTAGGCAAGTTATGCAGTAGATAGGCATAAATAACTCATTTTGTTTTTATATTTCTTTAGAATTTTGTAGATTAGTTTTCTTATGGTTTATTATTATAATATTAGCATTTTTATATTTTTTTTTATTGGTTTCTCAATTATTAATTTGTTCTTAAAATAAGATAGGCACAATTACTACTTATTATATCATAACTACATACTGATATATATATATATATATATATATATATATATATATATACCTCATATATATATATATATATATATATATATATATATATATATATATATATATATATATATATATATATATATATATATATATATATATATATATATATTTATATAAATATATTTTAGAAAGGTAATTATTTTAATAATTTTTTAAATTAAAATCTCATTTATGCTCTTAAAATAACTGTTATATTTTTAAAATACATTTATTTCACATTTCTAGGACGTTTCATACAGGGTTGGTGACTTTTTGATTTTTTTTTTTTAAGAAAAATATCTTTTTTTTTTTTTTATTTGTTTTGATTTTCTCAGATTCGTGACGTCACACGAAATTAAATTGTAAACAAACTTTTCTAAAGTTGATATACGGATATAGTAATAGTATTATTTTTGATTCTTTGAAGTTATTTATTAAAACTATGTAAATCAAAATGAAAAATCAGGAAAGGTTAGTAACTGTGAAATAAAAAATTTGGTACTTATGCTAAATTTCACTTTGATTAGCTATAAACATTCATAAAATACTAAAAATAGGGCCTAGATGCTGCAGCTGGCAGATGGGCCTATCTCGACTCCCATTTAATTTGAGTAAATAGGCTCAATCATCAAGCATGCTTATGTAAAACCCACATAACACCCTAGAGCTCATCATATCTTACCCATGGTATATTAGTTAAATACTAACCACACTACAAGCTTTAATAAGTTTGTCATAGTTACAACATGCAGTTTTACCTTAATAACTAACTAAAAAAAAACAATTTGACTTTGTCAAATATCCTATATGGTGCTCAAACATTCCATATACCTATTCAATCCTTTCTTAAATGGGTAATTGTGGAGTTCCTTTCAGTCTGATTAATATAGATACTGTATTGAAACTATAAACATTTATTGTACAAAAATGATTTAAATAAATTAATTGAATTGTTTATTTTAATTTATTTTCTTACATTTTATGTTTATAATTTCTATAGAATAAATTTATTTCAATAAAAATGTTAAAAATTGATTATAATGAAAAGCATACTCGGCTCTTTTTTGATTATTGTTACTTTGATAACATGTTTATTTCAATAGTTTTTCATATTATCGGTAATAGTTAGATTTAGGGTAATCCTATCAGATATCGATTATTTTTTTCCGATAATCGTAAGTTATCGGATAACTTTTTTAGTTGTTACCCATAGATAAAAATATATTTTGGTCGAAAACGTAGGAGTGCCTTTGGCCTTGGCTACTTTTACACAAAATATATTTAAAAAATGAAATATTTTTTTTAAGAGTTACGTATACATTAATTTAAAGGTGTTATTTAAACTAAAAAGAAAAATATATTTGGTTGTAAAACGTAAATTTTACATTTATTCGTAAGCGTAAATTTGAAAAAAAAATTTGAATTGTGCTATATTTGCATATAAGTTTTTAAGAAATAAATTTTGTTTTAATAATTAATTTTTTAATTAATAGAATACTATAGAGTAAATGAACAGTAGGATGGTATAAATGCATTACAGACCGCTCGATTCTAATGTGCGCTGCGCACGAGCTGTGCCGTATGGTTCTTATATGGTAAAGCTCGCACAGCGCACATTAGAAGCGAGCGGTCTGCTAGGCATGTACGCCATCCTGCTATGCATTTACCCTATGGTATTAGAGTAGTTAAAAAAAAAATAAATATATATATATATATATATATATATCAATATATTAAATTATTCTTATATATAACATATATATATATATATATATATATATATATATATATATATATACTGTATAACATATATATATATATATATATATAATGTATAATATATATATATATAATATATATAATAATATATATATATATAATAATAATAATATGTATATATATATATATATAATAACAATATAATATATATATATATCATATGCTAATAATATAATAATAATATATATACATATATATATAATAATAACATAAATATATGTATATATATATATATATATATAATATATATATATATGTAACTCTTTATTTATAATAATATATATAATATATATATATATATATATATATGTAATAATAATATAATAATATAATAATAATAATAATAATATAATAATAATAATAATAATAATAATATATATATATATTTCTCAAATAGACTAATTAGATTTTTTTTTATTTCTGTGAAATATGTGCATAAATTAGAAAACATTTTTTTATATTAATTGCATGCATTCAAACACATTCTTTAAATGAAAAGACATGGCAACCCTTTAAGAGGGGGCGGAAAATAAAAAATCGAAAAACCCACCCAATCTCCAATCTAACGAAAAGTTCTCAGGTGAGATCAGACGTGGCCTTTAAAGAGAGGAAGATTAAATATAGTTGGAAAAACAGAAAAAGGCAAGGAGTTCACAGAACAGAAGTAGCTGGAAAAGGAAGAATTTACGCAGACAATTCTTGGGTTCCAATACCACGCAATTCGTGCGAGCAAGGCACCTCTTGTGGTGGAATGCGAGAGGTCAACTCCCCCGAGCATCTGCCGCTGTAGTACCATTCACTCCTATTATGCACCTTTCTTCTCGACTCTGCCAAACTCACATTTCTCTCCTCCAGGCATTCCTTCACTGACTCAATCCACTTTTTCTTTGGTCTCCCAGCCTGACGATTCCCAACACACACCACATTACATCCCAGTATATATATATATATATAATATATATATCATATATATTAGAGAAATTAAAATAAAAATAAAATATACAAAAACAATTTACTAAATTTATTTCCTATATGATAAAACATATTACACCAGGGGTCTCCAAAGTTTTAGCCTAAGAGCCACACTGACTCCACCACCAAGTCCCAACTGCCAAGACCTAGCTAGCTCGTCATACCAGCTACTGTAGTTTAAAGATGTCGTTGCTCTGTGTAAAAAATAACTGGTTCAAAACCATTAATGTGCATTGCATCATTTATAATAGTCTTTGTGCGGAAAAATGCCTGTTTGTCAGAAGTTTTAAAGAAGGCAGTCATGTCAGCTGTTAATTATATCAGATCACATGCGCTCAATCATCGTCAATTCCGCGAGTTTATTGAAGAGATTGGAGAAAATGACTTATCATATTCTACCGCAGTTCTCTGGCTTAGCTGCGGAAAAGTTCTAACGCGATTTTTTGAGCTCCGAGCAATAATCGAAATTTTCTTGAATGAAATTAATAATAGTCCTTTGGCTGAGCTACAAAATAATGAGTGGTTATGAATGTTATCGTTTTATACAGATTTAACTAAACATATGAATGACCTTAATTTAAAATTAAAAGGAGAAAATCAGCTTCAACCTACTTTATACGCTCATATTAAGTCATTTCGACAAAAAATTGTTTTGCTTCTCTCAGATAAACATAAAATGTTTCGCTCATTTAAAAACATGGCAAACAATCAATCAGTAAGGTGAGACTATTTTCGGTGGATTTCGAAATTGAAGCTTTGGGTGATTTAAAAGTAAATTTTGAGTCTCGTTTTTCAGATTTTGATGCTACTGCAAACGATATCAAGATTTTTCAAATTCCTTTTAACGTCGATATAGAAACCCATGCTCCAGAACTTCAAATAGAAATGGTTGATTTGCAGTGTAGCGATATTTTTATAGAAAAATATTTAAAGTTATCATTGCTGGAATTTTATAAGTCTTCCACTCACACAGTTTGATCAGTTGCATAAATTTGCTTGTCGCTTTTTTTCCACTTTCAGCACTACTTATATATGTGAAAAAACATTCTCCAAAATGAGATATATAAAAATGATTTACAAATCCAAATTAACTGATGGGCATTTGAAGTCGCTGCTGATAATTTCCACTAGGAACTTGATCCACAACTGCAAACAATTGTCAGTGGAAAGTTACAGGTATATAAATTTCATTAATTATAATTATAATGTTTAATTCCATTATGTGAATTACATATATATGTCACATTGTAAGTTTTTAGGATAAATCTCATATCATTAGTTACAGTTAAAATGTTCAGTTTCATTATGTATGTCAGTTATTGCGTTTCTTAATTGGTCGCTAAACAAAAACATCTGATTATTATTTTGTATCATTTAATTACACTGTACTTCGGCCTGATTAGTTGTCCTCGCGGGCCGGTGTTGGCCCGTGGGTTGCTGTTTGAAGAACCCAGTATTACACAAAACCACCTTCAAAGCACCTTCCTTCGGTTGTCACACAATTTGGTCAGCGATCTTACCACTGCTCCAACATCGCTGTAAGCCATCTTTAACTTTGATTTTCTTCTGCTGACTGAAATCGTTGCCCTTTTAACAGGTCCTTCATGCGAGGGAAAAGATAGAAATCATCTGGAGTCAAATCTGGGGAGGAAGGAGGTTGAGAAAGCACAGACACGCGACTGTTCGTCAGACATTCAGAGGCCAGGAGTGAACGATGTGCAGCAGCATTGTCATAGTACAATACCAAATTTTTTCACTTCCCAAAGCTCAGGATTTTGTGTCGGATATATATATATATATATATATATATATATATATATATATATATATATATATATATATATATATATATATATATATATATATATATATTATATATATATATATATATTAATATATATATATATATATAGTAGTATATATATATATTAATATATATAGAATAATATATCTAATTTATATATATATATATATATATATATATATATATATATATATATATATATATATATATATATATAATTAGACAGGTCCAAGCTTATATATTAAAAAAAATTTTTTGACTTTCTATCGGGCCATTGGCCAAAAGTGTGCACATTAGTAAAAAAAAGGATCCCCTAAAAGTTTTGGCTCGATCGAAGGTGGTTAACCCGTCCCGCATTTGGCCTAAAGTTTGGGAAAATTGCTTTTTTGACCAAAATTGGCACATTTTTAGCGTTTGCTGGACAACCGTAATAGGGAGGAAGGAAAATAAGGGCTCATTTTAAAGCTGATAATATTAGCTTTAAAGTGAGCACCTACTTTTTGCTCTAGGTATTATAGTTCAGCAGATATACCTGAAATGTCAGGTCTATTTCAGGTCATGTAGGCTAAATAAGGCATCTGTTTTTTGTTGTTTCTCTTTTTTATTATTACCAAGATTTCAATCCGAAAGTGTATGAAAATAATTTGCAGTGTATTTTCAGATTGTTTCCTAGTTTATTAATTTCCAACAGATTTTTAATTTGTATTATTATGAATATTTATTTTATTTTTATTTTTTTTATAGGTATGGCGTCCCAGTCCACTTCAACCGGTGTTCGTGTTCATGACCAAACCAAAATTTATTTAGTTGGATATACTTCTCATCAAATAACAGGAAGTAAACTTCCATCAAATGGGCAAGGTTTGAAGTTAATATTTTACAATATGCGTCAAGTTGGTTTGAACTTCAGAGAAGCTGCGAACCTAACCTTAAGAGAGGTCACATTATTCTGGGCGGAAGCTAAAATACCAACTCAAATGGCTAAACATGCCATCAACAAAGTGAAAAAATTGTACAAAGAATGTTCAAATATACAAAAGAGTTCTTCACGGAAATCCAAAATTCAAGAAGAACGTGAACTTGCATTTAAATCTAAGCTAGAAGATCTATTTGACATTGCTTCTGCAGATGCTGTATCACAAATGACTAAAACAGAAGATATTAAATTTCTCGAATTGCAACGACAGAAAGGACGTCCAGGCTGCATGGCTGGTGTTGATTTAAAGTTGGCAAGGCTTGAAGAAAGGAAAGCTGACAGGAAAGCCAGATTGGAGGAAGCTAAGAGAAAAGAACAATCAACTACAGCAAATCCAAGAAAACGTAATTATTATTTTTTTTAATTTCTAAATAGTTTTTCATTATTATTATTACTCAAATACTCACCTTTTGTTTGGGACGAAGTTCAACTCTCTTTCACTGAATGAACGAAAAAAGATTATCTCATTTAATACTAATTTTTTTTTCTCTCTTCTCTTCCACAGATGAAGAACAAATAGAGCTTTATTCGAGCTCTGATTCAGAACTATCAGAAGAAGAACCAATGGACACATTATACTCTCCTGTTTTGGACAGTGAAGATCTTCCGGAATCAGAAAACCAGGCTGATGTTGAGGCATGTGCTTCTGTCACCAAAAGAAAAAGACAACGTAGTGGAACTCACGTTGTCACTGGAAACCTATCCATGTTACTGGACAGATGCAACATTTTGGACAGGAACGCCATGCGAGTATTATTTGCAACAGCTGAGGCATTAGATTTTAACACTGAAGAAATAATTCTGAGCCACAGCACTATTAGAAGACGTAGAAATTCATTCAGGCAACAAAAAGCAGATAAAATAAAAAATAAATTTCAAAATAAGAAATTTTAGGGAACAGTTGTACACTGGAATGGTAAGATGTTACCAAACATCCTCAAGAAAGAAAATGTAGAGAGATTGGCCATTCTTGTGAGCAATGGAGAAGAGGAGCAGCTTTTAGGTATGCCAGCTTTAGAGAATAGTACAGGATATTCCCAGTCAAAAGCTGTAGCTGAAAGTTTAAAAGACTGGGGGCTAGCGGAAAATGTAATAGCAATGTTTTTCGAAACTACACCGTCAAACACGGGTCATGGAAAGGGAGCCTGTACTCTGCTGGAGAAAGCATTAGGAAATTCCTGTTATATTTGGTTTGTCGCCATCATATTTTGGAGGTGATCCTAAAAGCACTTTTCGATTGCATAATGGGGTTAACCACTGGTCCTCAACCAGAAATATTCCAGAGATTCCAGGTCTCTTGGTCTAATATAGACCAGACTCAGTACAAAGTAGGAATTGTGGACCAGATAATTCAACATACACTATTAAAATATCAAGACGAAGTAGGGAGATTTCTGCAAAGTAAGCTACAAGAACATCACCCAAGATATGATTATCTAGAACTACTCAACCTATGTTTGATTTTCATGGGAAAAGACTCTCCGGAGAATGTAAAATTTAGGACTCCTGGAGCATTCAGTCACGCCCGATGGATGGCAAAAGCCATTTATGCACTTAAAATATTTTTGCTTCGATAGCAGTTTCCATTAATTAACAGAAGCAGAAAACAACTCGTTGAGGGACATCAATTTATTTATTATTAAATTATATGTTAAAATGAGGTTTACTGCTTCCAATGCTATCACAGCTCCAAACTTAGATTTTAAATTTATCAAAGATACATTAGAATACGGAGAAATTGACAGAGGTGTTTCGGAGATAATTTTACAGAAGTTCTTAAATCATTTATGGTACCTTAACCCAGAGCACGTTTGTTTTGCTTTATTTGATGAGAATGTCTCGGAAGTATTAAAAAAGAAAATGGCCGAAAAGATTTTGTCTTATAAAGATGATAAAGATGATGAAGTTGTCAGAGGATTGTGCGCTGTGAAAAAATTAAACAATTAAAGGTGAATAGAATATTTCAAGAAAAAGACCCTGTTCCTATTTCATATGAACAAAGCCTGAGTTTTTTTGAAAAATGTAACATATCATTAAACTTTCTACATGAGGATCCCAGTGTCTGGAATGACAATTTAGAATATCTGAAATGCTTTGGCCTGAGTGGAACATTTAAATGTTTTTAATGACAGTGCAGAGAGGGGAGTTAAACTTATTCAAGATTACAGCCAGACCCTTACACACGACGAAGATCGAAGACAATATCTCTTCCAGGTGGTATCGGAATGTGGCAATCTTTATCCCGACACATCTAGGAATCTAGGACAACTTTGTCGACAAGCTTGTAATGTTCTTTAATTTTTTAAACTTTTTTGTACTATTTTCCTCTTTTTTTAGGTTTTTCTTTTGTAAGTTAACTAAAAATAAAATTATTCTTGAACTTTTTTGAAGAGGACTGATGAAAATAATAATAAGGAATACTTTTAATTATTTCGGTACGATTTTTTAGGTTTCAGGCTAAGAGCCAAGTAATCAAGTAATAGTATAAAAAAAATGCCTTATTTAGCCTACCCTACCTGAAATAGACCTAAATTTCAGGTATATCTGCTAAACTATTATACCTCGTTTAAAAGCTAATACCATCTTTAAAATGAGCCCTTATTTTCCTTCCTACCTATTACGGAAATCCCGCAAAAGCTAAAAATGGTCAAATTTTGGTCAAAAAATGCCATTTTTCCAAATTTCAGGCCAAATAATACTAATATTATTATTCTTCTTTATATATATATATTATTAATTAATTTACCTTATTTAATTAAAGAAAATTTCAAAATTTTCGTGCACACCTTGCGACTTACCTTGACATTTATTATTTAAATTCTAAATAAACTAATAAATTTATATCTATATTTTTAATTATTATTATTATTATTATTATTATTATTATTATTATTATTATTATTATTATTATTATTATTATTATTTTTATTATTATTATATTATTATTATTATTATTATTATTATTTTTTTTATTTATTATTTTTATTTTTATTTTTATTATTATTTATTATTATTTTTATTATTATTATTATTATTATTATTATTATTTTTTTTTTTTTTTACTATTTTTATTTATTTTTATTATTTATTCATTTATTTATTTATTTATTTATTTATTATTATTATTATTATTATTATTATTATTATTATTATTATTATTATTATTATTATTATTATTATTATTATTATTATTATTATTATTATTATTATTATTATTATTATTATTATTATTATTATTATTATTATTATTGTTATTATTATTATTAATTAGAGTTTCTTTGCTATTGCAAAAAAATAATTCTAAGATTTTCATGTTTCAAAATATTTTTAAATCATTTCTTAAAAACTAAAACCAAAAAAAAAAAAAAAAAAAAAAATAATATTTCTTTTGAAATTGGATTAGTTTGAAATATATTTTATATATAAAATTGTTACCTATAAATAAAAATACCTTTTTTATATTTTTAAAATTATTTTAATTTACAATATTATTTGCGTAAATTTTAAAATATCATTTATAATTTTAATAAATAATAAACAACAAAATTTGAAATATTAATGCTATACAGTTCGTAATGCAAAGATGAAATATATCTACAATGATGAGATAGTCCTATACTCATGCATTCTATTTCGAGACAATTTTTATGATTAAATTAATGTTTTTTATTCTATTGCAGGAATTTTTATTAAAAATTTATTGTTTTTGAATTAAAGAATTAATATTTAAAGTATTAAAAAAAATGGAAATAAACGTATCATCCAAAACTCTGACTGTAGACACCTTCAGTAGACTATTCTTAAACGAGTTTAAACGAAATAATATCATGGCAGGTTAACTTAGAAATTAGAAAAGAAGACCGAGTTTTTAAGATAATGAAAAAGGATTTAGATCTTCCATTATTCTCTGATGAAGTAACTTCAGTTTCGTTCATTAATCAATATCAAGAAAATAGATGCAGTTTCCAAATAGTAGATTTGTTAAAGATGTTACGCAAGTTTCACAAAAAGAATTTTAATATAGTTCATTTTCAGATAGAATCTGATAAACATCAAATGATACCAATTTCTGAAAGCATTATAATAAAAGAGGTAGAATTAAAAGTTATAAAAATAAATTTGAATTCTCTCTATATTATTCTTTTCGAAGTAGTTAATTATCCTTCTCCATTTCAAATCTTTTAGTTGATCTTTTCTAACCTCTTCTGGATTTAACCTTTGAAAATGATCTTCTTGGATGTTTATATTATTTATATTTTGAACACTTCCAAGTGGCATCAAGCGTATCTCTGGGTTTATTTACGAAGAAACCCTTGATGTACTCAAAGTTTCCCTAGTAAACGTCATCAGGATAGCAGTTACCTACACTGAACGTGCATAAAGGAAGGCTGTTACAGTTATGGATGTTATATATGCTCTTAAATGACAAGGAAAACTCTAAACTGATTTGGAGGTTAATCACCCTCAATAACCTCTCCCTCTCTCTCTCTCTCTCTCTCTCTCTCTCTCTCTCTCTCTCTCTCTCTCTCTCTCTCTCTCTCTCTCTCTCTCTCTCTCTCTCTCCTCTCTCTCTCTCTCTCTCTCTCTCTCTCTCTCTCTCTCTATATATATATATATATATATAAAAATTATATAAAATTATAAATATATATATATATATATATATATATATTATATATATATATATATTATATATATATTTATATATATATATATATATATATATATTATTCTCTCTCTATATATATATATATATATAATCCTCCTCCTATCCACAGATTTTGGGTGAGGTGTGTAGCATACGCCGAAACAGAAAAATAGTAGAGCAACATGACGCATGTCGAAAAGAAATCCCTACTTTACCGTCCCCTTTATACCCCCAAGTGAGAACTCGTCGCAGTCAGAAAAATTCACCCTGAGGTTTCACGAGATTGGGACGGACCCTAACTGTGGTATCTCGTCCATTTGGGGCTCATCTCTTTGGTCAATCCCACGACCATACCCCCTCACAAAACCCCGCTATTCACTTCAGTTATTCACCTTTCTTCTCGCCTCTGCCAAACTCATACTCCTCTCCTTCAGGTATTCCTTTACTGGCTTATTCCACTTTTTCTTCGGTCTCTTAGTCGGTCGATTCCCAGCACACTCACCACTAAATATCAACTTAACCAACCGTCTATCATCCATTCTTTCCATATAACCAAAACATCTCAATGTACTTTCAATTATTCTCTCATTTACGCCTTTGTTCACACCCCACAACACACTAGTGCCTTCATTCCTCATTTTATCAATTCTTCTCACACCTAATACGCCCCTAAGATTGTTCATCTGAGCACTTTGTACCCTAGATCTATATCTCTTATTCCAGACCATAGTTTCACTACTATACATTAACACGGGTAGCAATTTACCCTCTTGCAAAACCCTAGCTCACTCAAGACTTAGTGTCATCACATCCGATAAGGATTTAATTGCACCAGCCACTTTATTACCATTCACAACTTTCCTACCACATTATGCATTATTGGTTCCCTTTTCACTAACATATATTCTAAACATATAAACAGACGCTTGCTTAAGTTGCTCATCATGTTGCATAATTTCACACAGTGGACTCTCCTCACTCACTACCATAACCTTACTCTTATCTAAATTTACTTTCAAATCTCTCCTTTTACACACCCTGCCAAACCCCTCTACCAATTCTCTCAAACTCAGATTCACTTCACAAAACCAAATCATCCGCATACAATAAGCAGGGCACCATCTAGTCTCTTCTATTCTCCATCATTGTAACACCTTCCCTTGCACTCCATCTCTAATTCTTTCATAACCCCATCCATATACATTAAATAACGAAGGAGACAACATATCATTGTCTCACTCCGAATTAATATTAAGCCAATCACTTCAACTCCATTTATTCTTACACACGCTCTTCTTTCAACATTCATACTTTTGATTCCATTCAGAAGCCTACCACCAACTCCATATATCACTAACACCTGACAGGAACTTATATTTTAATATATATATATATATATATATATATATATATATTATATATATAATATTATATATATAAGTAATATATATATATATATATGATATATATATTAGTTATATATTATTTATTAATAATATATATATATAATGGACATTGTAGTAAGAGGTTGACTCCGTTATAGGGATGAAAATCTTCGCATAAGAGAAAAACAAAGAATTTACGAGCCTATTTTCTTTATATGTGGCAATTTCTATTTATTATTTGCATATATCTAAGAATTTTAATAATTCATTAGGTAAAATGTTTATAAAATGAAAAAATACTTTGTTAATAATTATGACATTTTACTGACAATTAGCAAGATTCATTCATCTATTATATCATTATTATTATTATTATTCATTATTATTGGTTCATTACGTATTATTTATTCATTATATTCATTATTATTATTCATTACATATTATTATTTTTATATTATTATTAATTTATATTATTATATTATTATTATTATTATTTATTATTATTATTATCTATTACTATTATATATTCTTATTATTATTATTATTATTATTATTATTATTATTATTAACTAATATATATTTAGAATTTTTTCTAGTTCTTTTATTTTTATTCTTATATTGTAGCTAGTTAATTAATATATAAAGGGAGCGACTTTATTTATTTTTAAAAAAAAATCTCCACCACGGACCCACGAGCATAGCGAGCGAGGCACCCCGCTCTCCAAAGGAGGAGATGGGGGGCATGATATAGAGGGGGCTGACCCCACCCTGGATCAAAAAAAATAAAAAATATAAAATATCAAGAATCCATTTAGTATTATCATCAGTCGTCTCTCACCCAAACTCTTACGAAACATTCTCAAATTTAACGTAAATAAAATCTGCCTAAACTAACTCATTTCTTATAAGCCTGTACGTGTAAAAGCACAACAAAATATATATCAGATTGTTCTTTTATATCAATTTCATTAATTTAATTAAATTACATCTTGAAAATACCAGTTATGTACTATGTATCTTACCCTAACAAATCAGCTTCGAAATTATTTTACATTTCTTTACTTCAATTCCGTTCTTGCGAGTCATTGCTTAAAAATAGCTCATATATATATATATATACATATACTTATACATGATATATATATATATATAATTATAGATAATATATATATTATATACTATATATATCTATACTATATATATATATTACTATATATATATAGAATAATTATTATATATATGTTAGAGGGTAGCGGATATCGCATCAATTCTTCACTATCCGCATTCCGGCAACCTCATCCGCCATTCTTCCACTTGCCGCATCCGCAAGCTCATTCCGCTTAAATTTTGTCCGGCATAGCGGATAGTATTCACTCACCAACCGCACCTTACTCTCAATGACAAATATCGTCCTTAAGTCTACGCCACTCCCCACCACTATATATAACTTATATAATAATATACTAAAATTTATATATATACTATCTAATTCATATATATATAAGTATAATATATATAATATATATATATATATATATACTATATATATTATAATAACTATATATATATTACTATATTATAATATATATATCATATAATATTAATATAATATACTTTCAAGGATCACAGAAACAGTCATGACTGGAGGATGTCTATCTCATCATGACTGTTTGCTGTGATTCTTCGAAAGTTCCGTTACTTTGTAATACCTATATAAATAATATCATATATATATATATATATTATATTATATGTATATATATATATATCCTATATATATATAGTATATATAATATATAATATATGTGCTATATATATATAATTATATACTAATAAACTACTTATATATATATATATATATATATTAATAATCTAATATAATATATATATATATATCTTATACTAATATATATTATACTATATTATACATATACTATATATCTGCGCTGTGTGTGTGCCTTGCTCTTTTTTGTTTATCGTAAAATCGCAATCGTTCAACATGATAGAGCAGGAAAACTGACCGAGGGCCAGACGAACGATATCTCATTTCATGTCACCTATGTGCAATATTTATATATATTATATATTATACTATATATATATATATATATATATATATATATATATATATATATAATATAATATATATATAATATAATATATATATATATATATATATATATATATATATATATATATATTAGATATATTCGGATAATAATTAATAATTATTTCGATATTTGGCAACATTGTGTCAGACAAATTTGATTCAGTACGAAATACGCAATACAGATTAGTTGAATTGGACACCTTGTGAATGTATGTCGCTAGGCCGTCTCGTCACTTTTTGATTTATTCCTTAATTTGCATTACGGGGTAGTTTGTTTAATAAATACGTAATTCATTTAGAGTGTGGTGTTATTCAAATAATAGAAATATAAAATTCATTATGGCTCTAAAAAAGTGAAGTTTGGGAATTTCTCGAGGATGTTTCTAAAGAACAAGCGCAATGTAAAATCTGTCAGATTAAACTCTCCCGTAGAGGCCGAAGAACTAGTAACTTGCGCACCCATTTGCAATATAGACACTCAGAAATTTCTATAAACAAGCGACCTCACAGACGAGAGAAAAAGTCTAACGCTGCCCTCAAACTGAGCCGCAACTAGAAGCATCATCAAAACAGCATCATCTTCAGCAGTAATTGTTGAGAAAAAAAACTAGGCAGGAAACTATCATGAGCAGTTTCGACAAGCTTGAAAAAAGTGGGATCTAATTTGGAATAAAAAAAACAACAGTCACTGGACTTATAGTATTTGCTTTGAAAACATGATTGTTTTAAGACGATTTGCCCTTTAGTCACTGCTAGGGATTGACTGGCTTCCAAAGATTGGATGGAAAAAAAGCTTAGCCACCAGTTATGCTTTTAAAAACAAAGAAACGTATTACACGAGACTTGATCTTGTGAGAATCCTATCATCGGGTAGAAGCATAAAATCACTCATCAATTGTTATCTTCCCATAGCTGAGAAATCGTAAAATATCCATTTTACCAACTTGATGACGTTGTCTCGACCCACCTCTGGAGTCTCTTTTCATCATCTCACTGATCATTGCACATAACGACAATTTTCAAAGGCAGCACTTTGTACTGGTGCACAACCTCTTTTCAGAAACGCTCTAACAGGGAGCATTGCATTACTCTCTGGAACAGTTGTTTAGGAAATGCTGACATAACATGGAACATTTCATCTGAAAGTTCAGTGCACATGCTGTAGTCGAGAGACTGCAGCTACACTAACATAAAAAGACGCGCTTTCAATTTTGGTGGGAAGTGAAAAATGTTAACTCGGCTGTTGCACATCACGCTACAGTAGGGTAATTAAGCAGTGCCTATTCATCTCTACATAGACTGCGTATCAGCCAGTTATTAGCCCAAGGTAGGGTTAACTTGACCTGCCACACTTCCAATCACTCCCAAGTTGCAGCTCAAGTGAGATAAAAAAAGTTACAGCGACGGCTAAATGTTCCCAACTGTTCTGTAATCACAGGATTGTTCAGACGCGTTGGAATAGTAGTTTATACATGCTTGAGAGGATGAGAGAAATAAATGAAGCGTCTGGCCTTTACTGTTTCAAACAACACAAAAGGTAAAAGCCTGACTGGCTGTATGATAATGCGATCTCTAGTACTGGTATTGACTATTCGTAAAAGCCGTTTGTTCTGAAGAGGTAACCAAAGACTATTAGCTTCAGCAAATTCTTGCTTTGGTCCAGACGTGAGTCCCTCTGTGGGCAACGAATGGAAAGCCTGTGCTAAATAATGCCTTTCAAAAGTAAGGGACTTTCAAACGATGAACGGAAAACAATCATGTCGAAATGGATAGTAGATCTCTCACAACGTCTGCCAAAACGATGACGCATGTGTTAATAGAACTTTTGCTGGCATCTAAGTACAAGGACAAATTTCTTGAACCACGTGTTCTCACAGCAGGCGTTAAAATTACATTTTAGGATGCCCTATGTGATGAAGGACAGCTTAAGGCAGAAGCATCACCAGCCAATAAAAATCAAAGATCACAGAAACAGACACACAAATACCATCTGCTTAGCGAACCATTGCTGCAATCCACTGAACTTCTCTTTTGGCTCTCTAGCAGCGACTGAAGCAGGTGTGTTAGAGGGTGTCAAAAACACTCTATGCCATTGATCCGAAGATTATCTAAAACGCGAAAACGGCTTGAATCTCCGATACCAAGGATCCACTTCGGTTTGGATCTGGCGTTGCATACATTGTACAAAGTTTTCCACACTTGCAAGAACTCGCCAGGAATACTTAGCCATGCTCATTCAACAAGTGTCGCTAGTGAGCGTCTTCTTCACGCGCGTGCAGGTCTCATTTTAGACGAAAGAGAAGCAGGACTCTCCTGAAAAGGGCTCAGACAGCCTTTTGTGGTTTTGAAGCACAATTGCAGAATTCACTTCATTTCAAGCTATCTTTAAAAATATATGAACCTTTTTCCCAGATGGGTGGAGGCCTGGGGAAGCAGAGTTGTGAGTGCATCAGACGTTGGGTCCACGGTCCCGCATCTGGTAACACAGATAATATTATATATATATATCATATATATTAAATTATAGTAGTATATTATATATATATATATATATATACTTATATATTATATATATAATATATATATATATATATAATATGAATATATACATATATATATATAGTATATATAATATATATATATACTATATATATACTATATATGAAGAATCTTGCGCTAACTCTTTTAAAAATAACTGATCGCTATCCGGCCTCGAAATCGCGGATAGTGATCTGTTTACTATCCGCATCGCGGATACGCTGAAAAAATCCACTATCCCGCATCCGCACTCCGGCGTCAGAAGTGAAAATCACTATCCGCTACACCTTCTAATATATATATATTAGTGATGCAGGTAACATCCGCATCCACGGAGCATCCGCACATTATCGAAGATCCGCATCCGCATCCGCGCTTTGACCTGCGAATGTTGCGCGATATTATCTGCTCGCAGATTATGATAAAAGAACTTTATTACTTAAAAATAGCTTAAGCGATGAATCTAAACGCAAATTTAACATTGAGAGGACAGGGACTCGCTTAACTTTTTTACACGATGACCTCATTTGATCTTCACATCATGAGTAGTTCGATGATAATTTAAGTCAACAGAGTCACATGAGATTAGGGATGCCAAAAAAATCAGTACCTCTACAGCTTCTGTCTCCGATGTAATACCATTAATCTTAGCGCTAAGGAAGGAATTTGGAACCAAATGAAAATGAGACGAGTTTAAAAAAAGATGAACAGATGCCAAATAAAACTAGAGATAAATCGCGCTATTAGTTCTGTGGAAATTAAATGACCTTCATACTATCTCGTAACCTTACTAGATCCCCCTTATAAAGGCAAGTTTTTTTTGCAACGCAATATTAGAGCAAGTTAATCGTCACTTTGCTGTTGCAGTTGATAAACCACAATCTGAAATAGGTCTATTCAATTCGCCACCCATTAATGAGGAAAAATGAACGAAATCTACATGAACCCTGCATTAGATTGTTTAGGGAACTTGGAAGCAAGGAGGATCAGTAGTGATGAGAAACCCACCCTTACATATAATAAAAGGAATAAATTAGTGACATCTCTTGTGCGAGAAGAAAAAATATACGATTTAGCTCAACAGAGCATCGTTATACACTCACTATATTATAAATATTATTATATAGGACTACATTATAACGCCATATAAAGACTTAGAAGAAGGAGGAGAAGGGAGAGATTGAGAGACGAAGAGGTGAAGTAGTAGTGAGAGCACGAAAGAAAGTATGAGAAGAATAGGAGGAGGATAGTAGAAGAGAGAAGGAGAGCAGAAGTGAGTAGTACGAGAGATGTAGAGAGGCATAACCTCATATATATACTGACAGAGGTTTCACACTATGCATGAGAGAATAAAGATATTATGGTATATATCGAACGGACTTTAGTGTGTAAGTTATCACTCAGTATGACGATTATTATACGTTAGAGGTTCCGTATTATACAGATTTATAACGCAATTAACGTTATTACGAATCTACATTAACGTTTACAGTTTACGGAATTATTTTAATCGTTTAACGTTTAACGTTTTATAACTTTATCGTTTACTGATTTAACGTTATCGTATTGTTACGAATTTAGTTATTATTTTATGGTAGTTTTAAGTGTTTGAGTTTTAGATAAGTATCAAAAGAACATCATTTTAGTATATTTGAGATACAATAGTAGTTTCGCTGAATATGTAGTTTACATGTAAAAATGAGCATAAACATACATAAGTAAGCTGAATTTACAATAATTTAAATATATTTGTAACATTTATCTAATTTTATCTTATTATAATAGCTTTATAATTATTAAGTAGTTATTATTTCATAGAGTAGTTTTGCCGCTTTTTTCCAACAGGGCGATCGGTACTAATATAGACATGTCATAGTCAGTATCATGATATATTATTATAATGGAATATATATAACATATAATCTACCAATCTACTCGAGCATGACAGTTAGTGCTATATATTCTTTCTAAATGTAGTATTAATCTCAGTCTGTACTATATGTCAAATGACGACGACTAGGGCTCACTTCTATAACTAGGAGTATAGAGTACGTGACCGTTTTTCAGTGAGTCATTATTAATTGATAAACGTGACAGGTAAAATCAAGTCATGTCGGCTTATGACTTGAATTCCCTGTTCCCTTAGCGAAGGTAGTGTATTTATAGTATAATTTATAATGAGACGCTTCAGATATGAGCGTCTAATAATATATGAGAATAGTATTCTACACAATAGGTACCGCAACCTACGTTATTATATAAATAGAGAGTTCCTATGAGAGTACGTATACAGTATTTATTATTACCTAAGTCTACGGGAGGAATAGGAGGATGAGTACTCATCCGAGTTATGCGGACGTAACGCGATTTTGGAATAGCATTATTTTATCGGTAGATTGATTCCGCTGTCTTAGAATTTTCGCACGATTCGTATCATGGACTGCTCAGGTTTGCAATTGGCCGCTTCTAATATAATTCTTATCTCGAGTGAATTGTATTTTTGTTATTGTAAACACTCGCAATGCTCTATAATATCTAAATACATTTTATATTTTTATAATATACATTGCCCTATTCTAGTATTAGAATCGGTACAAGCCTCTAAGCTTTCGTGAGGAAATCTCCCCACCTTTTCTATTCGAATTATGCTTACTCAAGAAGAGAGAATGTTTAGAACTAAAAACAAGGCACATTGAAGGTTCGTAGATGGTTTGGTATTTCATAAATTTTTCTTCTTTTCATGTATTCTTCTCAAATAGTTTTTTTAAAACAACGAGCTTGAACATATATTTAAAAATCTCATTGAACGAGTGTTTGTCGTATATTCCTGCAAGTCACGCCCACTCATCTCTATATAAACCTTTATTGTATTTATTTTAATTTAATAATGAAATCGTTAATTAAATTGTAATAATTTATGTAATTATTTAATATTATTAGTATTATGTTAATAAAGTAATTTCAAGTGTTGATCTGAGGATTGGCTTTTATTATTAGCTGAAATGCATTACGTAGGGTGACGTAGACTATATATGGTTGTAAAGGTTCACGACCGACATCGCTCTATGTATGGTTAAATAGTTCTCGATTTGACATATGGAAGAATTCAATCGATGTCAACCAGAAAGACTTCACACTCACCCATAATCTTTATAAACGTTTCATTATCCTCATTTTGTTCAAATTCCACACACACACCTAACACGCCCCTAAATTGTCCATTCATGAACTACATTGTACTTATGATCTATACCTCTTATTCCGACCATAGTCTCAACTACTATACATTAACACAGGTAACAGCATACCTCATGTAAGACCAGCGCACCTACTCAATAACCTGTAGATGCCCATTGTATCATTCACGAGGTTGATGTCCATATTGCAAAAACGATTATCCTGCCATTCTCAACACTTTCGCATATTACACTGCTGCCATGTACTTGCGCTGCCTTATTCACATAACCTATATCATATAGCGATAATATTATAAATCAGTGCCCTGGTGACACTAAACAACGACTTTTAGTTCCAGCTGCTGACACAATACCTATATATTTAATATATAGTAGTATATCAACTAAAATCAACAACTCAGTGACAGTGAGGACTTGAGTACTCATCAACACTAGTACCATTAACCTTACGCTTAGACTACAGATTCATCCGCCACTTACCAGCCTCTTAAATACCCGAACTCGCACCCATATACATTATTTTATTATTATTATTAATCCTATATATATATCTCCCTAACCTAAATCCTCTTCTCAATCTCTTGATTTCAGATTCACCAATCACAAAATTCAATCATAATTCATTAATTATATTTAAGGTTAGGAAAATCCCTCAATCTACTACTCTCTTCTCCATTACCCTTTCATCATTCTAATACATCTCAATTAACCCTCGATAAGACCACGAGCCCAAAACCTACCTCCCAGACCTCATTAATATGCTCCTTTATATATTCTCCATCATTATGATCAATATTGAATATAGCCTAAGGTATATATATAATCATACCTATTGCCAATGGCTTCTCGTATATAATTATTAACCAATCACTTTCGACTTTAATGCATAATTATTTCTAAAACTTGAGAATTACTAATTTCAAGTATTACTATTACTTCGCATGACGATTTTTACATCCAAATATACAGACGGTCAAAATCACCATAAATATTTATCTCACAACTGCATTATCCGAGCTTCACCATCTTAATTATATATCCTATCATACTCACCTGTTGCTAAATTCATAAAGTGCACTTAAATTAATTCAATTTAATTACTTCTTTCCTACTTCCTTTCATTTTTTTACTCTCCAATCATTTAATGTCATTATCTAAGTTAAAATGTATTTGAATTATACTCTAATTACTTATATCTCTCTAATTAATCTTCTTTATAATACACATCTTTGTTCTATACACACCTAAGTCAAGTTCCTTTAAATGTATCACTCGATCTGACCACTCACATATCTATATTTCGACCAAAATATATTCCAAGCATTATATTCTATTCTACACATTACACTACTCTCAGTAAAATCTAAATTCCTATTCATATTATATAGCCTACTTGATTAACCTATTTTATAACATTCAATTATGAGAGTCACTTGTCTGTTATACTCTCTAATTAGCCCTTGAGGCATAAAACAATTCAGCCGACCTTTTACTCTTAATATTATAACGCTGTGAGAGAGTTTCAAAAATTGCCTTTATTATATTCACAAATCATATCAACAGATCATTCGCACTATTTATATATACAATAAATAATTTATAAAATCATATATCTAATAAATAGGTCCTATACTCAATAAGTATCTAATTAAAAAAAGGAACACTCAATCATATACCTATACTATTCTTTGAACCGTTCCTATAAATGATAAAATATACATGATATATATAACTCATTTATTATATTACATAACCAATATAGAGAGCCTAAGACACTAACCACATACTAAACTACATCAATCACATAACTAACACATATACAACTAACACTAATTACATACTCAACACACTACATAATACCATGTTCAGAGTTTCTCTCATCATTAATAATTTTGAATTCAGATTCAAGGAGTAATACAATAAGAAATTATTTTAGTATATAACTAGCGGTTAAAGTCTACTGTATATTAAGATCTCACATTTTATATTCTTTATATATTATATTATATTATATATTACTTCACTATATTAATTATATTATTATATATATATATTTAAATTACATACTACTATATTACGTAAATGGATCCAATATGTATCTACTATATTGAAGAAATAATAAATATCAATACATAGAAAAAATTGATATAAAAAAATATAATATTGAGCAATAGATATAAAATGTACTACCAAAAGTTACTTGCAAGTAACTTATTGCTCAAAATTTTATCAAGTCAAACTAAAGGAGTAAGATACAAGTATCACAATGATACATATACTGGGAATTTTAGATACTTGAGCAATATAATATATAATGAGTACTTAATATATAATACCAATAAAGATGATAAGAAAGTACTCCAAAAAATAGTACTTGTACTTGAACCCAATACTGACTATATATATATTATAAATAATATAATATATATATATATATATATTAATAATAATTAAATATATATAATATATATTATTAATAAATATAATATATATATATATATATATACCTATATATAGTATTAATATATATATAATAATTATAATTAAATAATTAAATATAATTATAATATAAATATATATAATTATGTATTTAATATATAATGATTAAATGTATTAAATAATAGAATATATATTATAAATAATATAATATTATAAATAGTAAAATTATAATAATATAATTAAAGATACGTTTAATGGAATATATATATTTAAGTTCCTAAAATACTACTATAATATATTAAGTGGAATTATATATGAGCTCTTATTATATCATATCCTATTATAATTATATAGATATTATTATAATATATATATATATATAATATATTTATAATAATATATATATATATAGTAGGTATATATTTATAATAATATATATGGGTTATAAATATATATATATTAATATATATATATACTGGATAATATATATATCATACAACTATTTCACTACCACGGTAAATATTATATATTAATTATAATTTATATTTAAGACTATAATATTTAACTATATAAAATTATATTCAAGTACATACAAGTACTTATAGGTACATGCAAGTGCTTACAATACATTTTTTTTAGTATTGTACTTATATTTGCAGTATCTAAAACAATCTCATGTTTTAATAAACTAGTATGTACTTGGGCTTTTGATGATTGAGTCTGTGACAAATTGATCAATAGTTACTTGCAGTATAAATTGACTGAAGCTACGTGAGAGTATCATTATGTAGTACTTATTGTTATGATGACTTTGAATATACATAAGAGTCAGATAATAAAATATAAATACCTTTTAATGAAATTAAAGATGCTCTATTATCTAATAGTTAGTATTAATATATTATATATATATTATATATATATATATATATATAATCAGTATAGTATATACATGTATATATATACACCGGATAAGGGTATTGATTGCTTATTGTGGTGTTATGTTTCTTTGAATATACAACCTTGTGCATGTCATAGAGCATGAGAACCATACAGATGGGTCCTTTGGTGTCTCCCTCCGACCCCCAGAAACGTGTATGTGCATTTTGTTGTGCATTCAGTGCATTAGCAAGTTTGTCACACATCTTTATCTTTCAACTTTCATCCTTTCCCCTCAATATATTTTTCATATCAATTTTCTCTTCTTTTCAATCCAACTTCTTTATCACAGTTTTTTTTATTTTTTTTTGTTTAATAAATTCCCACCATCAGTCTCTTTGAAAACTTTTACTTAGGTTGCCCTCATTCCCTTTTTCCCTTACACAGCCCTTGGGCTATCCGGTGCCTCTTCTGCATGGGTTCATCGTTCAGCTCACAGTCACACTTCTTCTCCGTCGCGAATAAGAGGGCTCCACAGGATAAGAGCCTTGGCGGTCCTTTAGCTCTAACTGTTTGACGTGAGTTGCCGTCGCTATGATCGTTTTATAATGAGGTACGGTGAACCTGAGCCCTGGGTCTAACCCGGTTCATCGAGCAAGGCTGCCCACTTCGTATGTAAAATCTCGGTGCTGCTCTACGTGAAGACATATAGGTGGCGGTGGGACACGGGGGGTAGAGAAGGGGTCCAGACCGACGTAGAGTTCCGGGGAGATTTCCCACGAGGGCCACATGCCAACGAGTCCTGCCCTTCGGGGTGGGTTCGGGAGGGTCATGATGTGGTAGTCTCGTTGTGTGGGACATCGTAAGGTGCGATATATCGCTAGTTGCGTGGTAGTAGGAGGAAAGATGTGGGTGAGAGGTTTCTATGAAATATAGTCGAGGTGCTTATCAGCCATCCTCGTTATTTCTGCTTTTTAGGTAGATTAACATCAGTAATAGAAGCTTTATTGTCGAGGAGATTGCTCATCCATCGCGTAGAGGAAGTTTGTTGGCTTCTAATTTTTTTTTGGAAAAGTCTATCAAAGAAAACAGTTTTACTCTTTATCTGGCACTTATCATCGGATGTAAGCTTATTTATTTGCTGTTGTGGGTGGACGTCATGACATGGGTTCTCGGTGGCCACGCCTGACCCCACCTCGTCCCTACTACTTCTAACAACACAGTACTTCCGTTTTTCTTCCTTCTCCTACACCTGAAGGGTCCTTTCCGTAAATAGAATACCCGGGATTCAGCGATTCGTCAACTTGTATGGCCCCTGAGGAGCTGTGTGCGCCACCAGGTAAGCCGGAAACTCGGTTCGGGCAATTGTTATGGCATGATCGCAAATCGAGTGTATCCTCCTTCCAGAAGTCGTTTTCATTTGCTATCTTATCTCTTACTCGTCCGTAATGCTGCTGCTTAGGAGCGTGTCCAGAATGCCAAGCTGACACAATCACCAGTGTTCCGATTATTACATATTGCAATCCATTACCCCTCCAAAGCTCTTACCATCGCAACCAAAGAACATTCTTCTTCTTAGCGATGGGGAATGACTACTATAGTATATGTATCCTGGTAGGAGTTGAAGACCCTCCAGTCACATAGATGAGGAATGGGTCCATTCTTTACTTTGCAATGAGATGGGTAGAAATCATATAAAGATATTAAATTCGTAAATTATTCAAGCGAGAGACACTTATCGTCTCTCTGGAACATTCCTGTTATTTCTACTCCTGATGAAAATAAGAAACACAGCTAAAGGCACCATACTATTTATTCTTTTGAACAAAAAGACGAAGATAACTGCTGTGGTCATTTTAAAGGAAATCTCCAAAGCAGAAAAGATTTTCCGTTACAAGCATTTATAGATTTCCCCTTGTAGGGACTCGCCTGACACCCTAAATCCTCGTTTACTGCTGACCTTTAATGCCCTTATCCACCTTCAAAGGTGAAAATAAGGTTCACAAATTACAGTGTTCGTACGTTTATCCCTCGACCCAGACGTTGCTTTAAATGTCAAAGGTTTGGTCATCCCCGCAAATACTGTAGCGGACCGGTTGACATATGCTCAATTTGCAGAGAATTATTTCACATTTCCTGTGAAAATATACCAAACTGCAAGGGCTGTGGAGAACCCCACAATGCTTTTTCCTTAAAATGCCGTTTAACCTGTTGGAACAGGAGGTTTTGGAGTTATGTACCACACAAAAATTGAGCAGGAGAGATGCCATACGCCAGCTCAATGAAAAATATCCTACAAGACAAAAGCAATCTTATGCTACAATTGCAGCAGCCCTCATGCCTCTGCGTGTTAATCCACCGGCACAACTCCATCATAGTAGAACTAATCACCTAAATCGCAACGAAACTATCTCTTTCTTCACTTTTCTTTTAAAGGCGAATGTTGTACATGTGTGTGTGTGTCCAACTAGGCGTTCTCTCCTCTCGTGTAACTAATTTTATTTATAGTCCACTAACTTCCAACCTTTATGATCTTAGCTCCTCTTACTACTAAGACTTTGATACTTGATACTATCAGTCGTTATGAAGGCAACAAAAATTTAATACACCAAAAATAACATTAAATTCATGCTACATTGTTCATTCAAAACACGTGCTCTTAAACATTCTTACTTGTTGTATTTAACTGGTAAAGACTGTAGCGCTCTTCCTTTTTTTCAACACTTTCACACTTTCACAATTTCACACGACATGTATCGGTTCATGTCCTTTAAAATGAAAATATATTGTTTTCATAATTCTGATGAATTCCTTGCAGGACTCAGCCCTTTTCTCATCCGGATGAGTTATATATTTATTATATATATATATATATAGTGGCTCAAATGGTGTATCCTATATTATATTATGTTTTTTTTCAGTATATATATACGATATATAATATTAATATAATATATTAAGAGGTATATCTATATATATATTAGTTATTATATATATGATATATATTATATTATTATATAATATAGTAAATTATAATAATGATATATATGATTCGATATATATATTAGTGATATATTATAGCCGCGCCGGACCGCTACCCCGCGTGGCTTCAAATAAAAAACGGTAGAAGCGAGCGAGTCGCATGGCAGGGTCCCGCGGTTCGAATCCTAGTTCGCGCGCGGGATCGCTAGGTAAAATTAAAACCCGCTGCGCCCTTGTAGGAAGTAGTTTTTTCCCCGATCTCCCGTGAATATAGGGCTAAAATGCCCGTGAGGTGTGAACTTTTATTAATAATATATATATATATAGTATATATATATATATATATATATATTATATATATATATAGTATATATATTAATATATATATATGTAGGTATATATATAATAGTATATATATATATTTATATATAAGTACATACAATATCACCGTTTGGTTAAACGCAACGATAATTTATTTTTTTGTTTCTAAATTTTTTCTAAATTTAATTACATTAACCGGCGATGCTTCTAGCACTAAACCTCTGGCTGGCCTCATCGTCTCAAGTTGTCATCTTTATGGAACTTTTCTTTTTTTTTTTTTTTTTTCCCCTACTAGGATTGATTTTTAAGGAGTATTTTGGAATAAAAAAAAGGTTTATTTTATTTAATTTAAAGACTAACACTTACTCTTACATTGTGCTCATATTAAAGCTTGTTGTTAAAGTTGCAGATTGAATATTGGCTTATAAATATATATTATATATATATATATAAATATAGTATATATAATTATATTATATATATATATAATAATAATATATAGTATTTATATATATATTTGATGTGTTTTAATATTTAAATATATACTATATATATAATAATATTTTTCATCTTGCTGCATCAGTGGCGACATCCAGGTGAACTTTTTTTACTAACTCCGTGTTCCTCTCTTCGTCTTTCCCCAATATATATAAATATATATATATATATATATATATATATATATATATATATAATATATAATAACATAAATATTATATAATATATATTTATATATATTAGTATATATATATCGCGAGTATAGTATATTAACAGATTATATATAA
>JABUQX010045557.1:0-5000 GCA_015478945.1 Trachelipus rathkii
GGGGTTTATCATTTTGATATAGCTAGAATAGGTTATCTTTGATAATAGCATAGAATAGGTTTAAATAATCTGATAATAGGCTAGATAGGTTTAAATAAGTTTGATAATAGCTAGAATAGGTTTAATAAGTGGGATAATAGGTGAATAGGGTTTAATAATTGATAATAGGCATAGAATAGGGTTTTAATATTTGATAATAGGCTAGAAACAAGGTTTAATAATTTGATAATAGGCTAGAATAGATAAAATTTTATTTATTAATTTCGTTTCTTTTTACCAGTTGATTAAGTCTATAATTAATAATGTTAAGTATTCCCATAAAGGTTATTGATGCAGAAAATAGATCTGATTAATCAAGCTGGATAGGGAAAAGAGAGAAGACTAGGTGGTTGTAAAAGCGCGGAAGAATTTAATGTTGAAATAATAAACATTGGCCAGGAACTTCTTAGAATATCATTTGGAATAATAACCCAGGTAATTTTCTAAAGTAATTTGTCGAGAAAGATGTAAACAAAAGAATATTTTATTCTTAAGTACTCCATATATTAGGTAGTTACTTTATACTCCTGTAAGATTACGAGCGCTAAACTTTACACAGTATTCAAACTTTAGGATCCAACTTTAGAAACTTTTATTATAGTGTTATTTTTGGTATTTAAGGAACTAGGTACGATTGTACCTGATGTATTTAAAGTTGGATTTTTTGCGTTATTATTTTACACGGCATCAATAACCGCTTACAAGTTATACTTCATCTGAGTATTATAGAGTAAGTTTAACCAGAATTTTTCTTATAGTTTTTTGTTAGCCTGCTACTACTTTTAATCAATAATAATAATAATAATAATAATAATAATAATAATAATAATAATAATAATAATAATAATAATAATAATAATATAATTAAAAAAAAATTCCCCCTGTACAGGGGCATGACATTGTTCATATGTGGAAGCGGCTATACTAGTGAAAATAACATTAGGGTCTGCACCTAGACATAAAGAAATGGAACGTCAATGGAAACTAATTACAACTGATGAAGTAAATTCATCTCTTGTAAGAACGCAAAAAGCACGTCTGAACTAAAGAGGAGAGATTCAGCACGAATGTGAGGAAAAGTCTATATCTATAGGGAATGAAGCGATAGCAGGAAATCCTACAACCGTGGGCGATGACAAAGCGGGACAGTCGAATCAGGAACATGTCGCAAAATCAGATAGCCCCTTGGGAGCTGCATGGGCCTCTACAAGGAGAGCAGCATGAGAGAGGGTCGTGTGAGTCGGCGAAGAATGACGAGTGGTCCGACGGACCATTTTGGGAGAGTTGGGAGGACAATTCACGAGGGCCTCACTAAGCAGTTTAGCACCCCTCAGATCCTCACTCTAACAGGATTGCCAGCAGGACCTGAAGCCACTTTTGATAGGGGCATAGTCGTCGGTTTCCGAAAGTCCCATACATAGGTCTCGAGGGAGGTACGCGTTGCAGGATTTACGGGAGGCCGCAGCCTGAACTGCTGCCCCATCAGCGCTCACAGCCCGCTATCCCTACGTGAGAGGGAACCCAACAGAACTGCAAAACCTTCCGACGGGCATGGGGCCGTGTGCATAGTAAAGCCTAGTTTAACTTTGGTCGGAGGACATGGAACACTGAATAAGTAGGAGGCGAGCGGTTTGGCAATTTGTTTATCTATACCTATAAGCGGCAGGATCGGGACCCCGATAGATATTTAATGATCGACAACATTTCGGACGTGAGGTGGAGCAAGGAATATCGTCCGTGTAGGGTCGAACGGAACTCCGGAAGCGTATATAGGTACCTTTCGACGTAATTGCGGACATCGTCAGTTTGGAGATGATAGAGATATCCCCAAACGGGAGAGAGAGAAGCCAGTATTCGGGCTGCGTAATGAAGCACACGGACCAGAAGGGAACCATTTCTATTGGTAGTCACTGGCCTCACGAGTGTGTAGAGCTGCCTCCAAAGCATCGCTGAGGACAAGGTGACTGCTAGTGAGTCACTGAGGACAAGGTGGAACTTAAATAAAAATAGAGAGGATAAGACGCAAAACCCGGAAACCCTGAGGGGGTCGGAGGAGCGCAGATCGTAGTGGCTTGCGTGTTAGATGAAGTCGCCGAAGGAGGACTAAGCTGGCCGAAGAAACCTCCTGCGATGTCTGCGTGAAGCAATTCGAATTAAATGGGATGAGTCAGGGCGCAGTACAGCATTTTCCTGATCGAGAAAGGGCGACCTCTGTGTAGGCACTAGGGTTGAGGTTGACCAAAAAGGGGCGTCAAAGCCCTTATTGTCCTGGCTCCAGAGACAGCCAGGGAGAAGTCGGGATTGGGAGCCCAAACAGATGTTGAGATTCGCCTTTCTTTAGAACTTACTTTTCTTTTCAATTTTATAAAGTAAATACTCCCGGAAACCGCTACACCTCAATGATAAGCACAAAAAAATAAAACCAATTTAATGAATATAAACAATGACTCCTGTGAGCGTGACCGTGAAAACTGCGCCCACACACGCCGAAGCATATACATCCTCCCCCCGAAACCCCACCCCATGGGGCAAGCTATGGGTGTGGCCTCGGGAAAGCCCCCGGAACTCCGCGCGTCCAGTCCATAATGGCAGAATCAGCTGTAGCACCACACGGATAAGACGTGAGCCAAGATGATAAACACCCAAGTCGGGACAGCCTCCTCAGGGTTAGCCAAGCTTCGGGTCCCACAGATAGGGCGGCCCGGAGAAAGCGAGTACAATCGGTTTTTGACTTGTACCCTACCCACAGGGCAAACATGAGGGAAGCATGGGCACAAGAGATGCAACAGAAACAGCAGCCCAATCGCTACAGGAACAAGGAGGATAGAGTACAAAGAAGAAGGATGAAAAGGAAACAAAATGGGAAGGGACGGGGAAAAAAAATAAACGGTTTACATTACAAATACAATTCAAAATAATAGATAATAATAATATGATTAAAAAAAACTATAAAATAATAACTAAAAAAATGACAAAACCGACAAGAATAAGCAAAACAATAATAAGAAAAACAATAAAAGATAATAAAGAAGATTTATTCAATAAAAACAAGTAACAAAAATACAAAGTGCCTCCTTCGCAGACACGAAAGTGTCGGGTACCCTCTGGATGAACAATGAGGCACCTTGGAGGGGCAGAATAATAATTAATATAATAATAATTCAATTAATAATAAAAGAATAATAATAATACATATAATAAATAATAATAATAAATAATAATAAAATAATAATAATAATAAATTAAAATTGTTTTACCTGCTATAAAATTAAACTACTTGTATAACGAATATATCAATCTTATGTACTTACTATTGCCACAGTGCAGAGCTTATTTAACTTTTTAAGTAAGGACCAATTGGGAATTTCGATTGCCTGTAATCTTTATTAAAAAATTGGATCCATTTTTTCATCTTGTTCCTTAGAAGACTTCACTTTCAGCAAACAGAATCAGCAGCCTCACTCTCTTTCTCCGATTTTTGAGAGAGTGATGGTATAGAAAGGCTAAGTGGTTCTTTCTTGCAAGTTTCCCCATTCTTATTTTCTTCTAATTTCACTAATTTTGGCAATACTTCAGGCGGCATCAATGGGCTAAGTGGTTCTCTTTTGCATGAAACCGCACTCTTCTGCTCTTCTACTTTTACCGATTTATCTGATGCTTGAAGAGCAGTATGAGGGCTATGTGGTTCATTCGTCCAAACATCCTTACTCTTTTCCTCTTCTACTTGAGGCGACATCAATGGGCTAAGTGGTTCCCTCCTGCATGAAACCACACTCTTCTGCCCTTCTACTTTTATAGATTTATCTGATGTTATAAGAGGAGAATGAGGGCTATGTGGTTCATTCTTCCAAACATCCTTCATCATTTCTTCTTCTACATTCATTAATTTAGGTGATACTGGAAGATGTATGGAGGGGCTAACTGGCTCCTGCTTACAAGGTACGTTGTCAAGCTTTACCTGAAAAAGAATTAATAATTAGCAAATGAAATTTATCCTTTTTCTTACTTGTGATATTACGTTATTGATATAACTTATTGACAAGGAGGTATAACTGAAGTCTGACAAATATTTTCCCCATTGAAACACAGATACTTTCAAACATTTTCATTTTTCACCAAACTAAAAAAAAATTGAAAAGGTGGGCAATATATATATATATAATATATATATATATATTATATATATATATATATATATATATACTTATATATATATATATATATTATATAATATATATATAAATTATTATATATATATTATATATATATATATATATATATATATATATACCGGTAATATATATATATATATATATATATATATTATATAATATATAATTATATATATATATTATATATATATATATATATCTTAATATATATATATATATATATATATATATATATATTATATGCAGAGCGACTTGAGTCACATGGCAAGGGCCCGGGTTGGATCCCTAGTCCGGATCCTAGGTAGAAATTACCTAGAGAAGTTCCCCTTTGAATAGGGCTATGCCCATTGAGGTGGGAACTAATAATAAAGAATAATAATTAATAATAATATATATATATATATATTATATATATATATATATATATATATATATATATATATTATATATATATATATATATATATATAATATATATATATATAATATATACTATGTTGCCCCTGCTCCCCCCATAGAGAAATGGGTGACATCGAGATATTCCACCACCATTGTAGGTCGGGCACAGAATTAATTAAACACATACATCGTTTCATACCCCAATATGATTTCTGCATATCCAAATAACATCATATTTCACATACTTCCACCAGAAATATCCCATGCAAAACAAACTCTGGACAGACATACACGAGTAATGCTGTCACATCTCCACTCTGAGCACCACCCCTCCTTTCCTTTCTGAAAAGCAGATTTAAATTTCATAATGCCCCCTCCCCCCACTGTCAAA
>JABUQX010045557.1:12500-32500 GCA_015478945.1 Trachelipus rathkii
TAACAGGTTAGGTAATTTTAAATTAAAGTCAGATGACTATCCTGACTAATGTCGATTGGTAAAACCAATATAAAAGAGGTTATTCATTTAAGCATCCAATATCGATCGGCAACTAGATATGAAAAACAAATATAAATTAAAGAAACGATTTAAATCGTTTTATTCACATCGCACACACACACACACAAACAAGGGAATCTCAAGTTTTAAAACTATATTCATAATCATTAGTTTGAGATGAAACATGATTTACATATCAGATTAAAAAGTACCTTTTATCAAATATTCTTTTCTCCTTCAATTTGTACACACACAATGAATTATAAATGTCATATTTAGAAGTGGTCTTCTGGGGTGGTCAAAAAGAAACACAATGATGGGGTGCTTAAGGATCTCTCTCTCTGTCTCTCTCTGTCTCTCTCTGTCTCTCTCTCTCTCTCTCTCTCTCTCTCTCTCTCTCTCTCTCTCTCTCTCTCTCTCTCTCTCTCTCTCTCTCTCTCTCTCTCTCTCTCTCTCTCTCTCTCTCTCTCTCTCTCTCTCTCATGTATTTACATTAAAAAGTTCAACTTCTTCAAAATGTGACAAATAACAATAGAAATATACAAGCAAATACAATGTTATATAAAAATGTTAACAAATTCAAATTTATTTATTTTAAAAAGACCCTGTTTATTATGCCATTTAATATGAAAATATTATGCACAAGTTCGATGTAAATCAAAAGTGTACTTGGGGCTGGGACTACCATTCCTTACATCCTTTCAACTCTGTAGCCTAACAGCGCTATTACAAAACAGCCCCAACATTAAATTTTGTGTAACTGATTTAGACCAAGATTTAACCTGTAACTTTATATCCCCTCCCACATCTAATTTCTGAGTTACCCATGGCCCCTCCAGAATATTTCCTTACATAGTGAACCATACTAGCTGTTAGAGAGGAAAAGAAAATGATTATGCAGAGAATGACCCAACCCCCCCCCCAAAAAATGAAAAAGGATAAAATATATTATTTAGAAAAAATAGGGATTAAAACATTTTTTAAGGAATCACATTAAAGTTTCCCCCCCCCCCCCCAACTCTGACATGGCCTCCTCAATTTTTCCCCCTTCCTAGGCTCTCAAAACTGATTTAATAAGTTACATTTTAACAAATGGCCTTTCCCCTTAAACAATTTTTATTTCATATCATAATTACTAAATACATTTAGTAAAATTTTGCCGAATTGAGAATTATCATTATTATTATTATTATTATTATTATTATATTATTATTATTATTATTATTATTATTATTATTATTATTATTATTATTATTATTATTAAATAAATGTCTATAAATTATAATTCATTATTTTAAATGCAGTGAATATTTTAAAAATACATTTGGAATTAAAAAAAAAAAAACTACAACAAAAATTAATAAATAAAAATAAAATTAAAAAGATTTCCGTTAGAAATCCGTTAAAAACTGTTCAAATCATGTTAAAAACGTGTTAAAATCATGTTAACGATTACACGCATCTAATTTGTACCTAATTTGTATTTAATAAGTCCAATTAATATATAAATTTAAATAAATAAATAAATAAATAAAATAAATAAATAATATATATAAAATATATATATATATATATATATATATATATATATATATATATATATATATATATATATATATATATATATATATATATATATATATATATATATATATATATATAATAAAAATTGACTATTAATAAATATTTAGTAGTTAATATTTCATTTTTGTCTAGCCAATAATTACGATCAATTGCAATTGCCTAATTATACTACGAATTTTAAGAGACTAATTCATTATATTACAATTAGCTAAGTATTTAGCCCAATAATAAATATAATAGTAATTTAGGTTGTGACGTGTAACGTCAAACACATGTGTAAACATGTAAAAAACACATTTAAAGTTTAAACCTCTTAAAAAAACAAGTGTAAACAATTCATTTTCTAACCACGTTAAAAGCTTGCACATGTTTAAGTATAATAAAAATTATAGGAGAACTGCTGGATGAATTAATATAATAAGAAAATAAACAACAATCTAAAAAAGTAAATTATCTGGGGGTGACATTATCGCCACTGCAATTAAAATGGGACTGGGGATGGGGTTCGGGACCAGATTTTACCACAAATGTTCGTTATGGATGAAGACTAGAATGATAGAAATATAAAGTGACTCAAATATGAATCAACCATAAAAAAAAAAATTATTTATAGAATTTAATTTCTGAATCATTAATATAAAGAAGTTCTTCCCACGTTAGTTTACTTTGAGTATTTAAGCATATAATAAAAATATAAATCTAACCTAACTATACAACCAATATTCCTCACCCAAAAACCTTTCCAAAAATCTTTCTAAAAATCTTTCCAAAAATCTTTCCAAAAAGATTTTAAAGCTGAAGAATAGCTGCCTTACCTAAAAAGAAGAGATATCCTATAAGGATTAGGACAACTATTAAATTTTAGTCAACTCAATTAACAAATTAACTGTCACATTGTAGAAAATTACAATATTTTGTCCAACCCATTTACAACACTATTCCATACCCTAAAAAATTTAAGAGCCACTCTACTATAACTTAGATAAAATTTCTTATATATCTATGTACAACATATATAATATTCATTAAGGCACCAAGAACTAGGTCCTGGTATTATTAATAAAACACGTGACTAAAGACTGCCTAAAAGCAATACTAAACCATTTACTACAATGGCCACAAAACAATATCTGAAGAGGTACAGAACACTCTTGACTATTATGCATGGCAGAATCTTTACCGTATCTACAGTATTAAACTTTGTAGTTTGTTGTGGTTATAAACTTCATTATCAGATACTAATGTTACAGACTGGGGCTTTCAACAGATCTGATTTTGTTCAGTAGTGACAGTGTTTACATGGACTTTGGAGATGTTTTACTCATGTTCTTTTTTATTAATTAGTTTCGTAGGAACATACTGAACACTTAAATAACTTCTCGATCATGTGTGTTTGTAAGTGAGGTTTTTCAGGTTACTTCTATATTTTGTTTTACACTTGCATTCTATCGGCCATTGATACAGAACAGTTGAATGAACTATGCGTGTTTTCGAACGCAGGTTTCTTATTGGCTCTAATCCACATTGATACAACTGTATATACAATCGTCTGGATATTTTCCTTGGGTTCTTGAAACTTGTAGTTCAAGTCTTCTGGGTTCTTGACTTACAGTTACAAGTCCCTTGCTGGGGTTCTTGACTTACAGTTACAAGTCTTATGGGAGTTTTCTTGACTTTATAGTTTCAGTTACGTGGGGTTCTTGACTACGGTTTTCAAAGTCTCTGGCGCGTTCTTGAACTTTACAGTTTCAAGTCTCTGGGGTTCTTGAGATACAGTTTCATGTCTCTGGTGTTTTTCACTTTCAGTTTCAAGTCTCTGAGGCTCTGGGAATTTCAAGCCTCAAAACGTCTTGCGAGCGTCCTTGACATTCATTCATAAGCGTATTTTCTTCAATGATATGAAAACCACTATTATCTACAGAATTTCTTTCTTCAGTAGCGACAGGTATAGAATTTGTGAAGTGAGTTAATAAATGATCTTTCAATTCAGTTTCATGGCTACATATAAAAGAGCATTTTGTACATTTTAAAACTCGATCCACAGTGTTCACAGTTATCTGAGGCTCGCTATCACTTTGATTTATTAAGGGATTCGATCTATATACTTCTACTGACGGTATTACACAATCTGCAAATCCATTCATTAATAGAATATTAGATAATTCTCCCGTTTGATTTTCCGTACTAGTTGTCTTCTTCTTCTTATGAACCGTTTGATGTTTCTTTAAATGGCTCTTATAGTTAGTTTGATAAGAGCATTCATTACAATTAAATAGTTTAATATCCGTGTGAGTTAATAAATGTGTCTTTAAGTTATTCCTATAAATAGTTTGGAAATCACACTCAGTGCATTTAAAGCTTTTTAAACTAGAATGTGCGACAATGTGTGCCGCTAACTGCTTTAGGCGGTAAGTAGTATATGTACACTCAGTACAAGTGAACAATTTTTTATTTTCATTGTTCAATGAAAAATCATCAAGGTTCTTGCAACAAAGATGAGTTCTCAAACATTTTTCATCATATGTTGTGAAATTACAATCCAGGCATTGTAGAAGCTTGTCTTCGTTTGGAGGAATTTGGGTATCAACCTCTAAAGGAATTTTCCCAAGTTCTGTTTCATTCTCCCCCAGAAAAGTATCGACTAACCCATCTTCAACCATAAGAAATTCTGATGGTTCAGTTTTGATATGTCCAACCATAAAGTCTGTAGGTTCAATTTTAATATTATCAATTTCCGTCTTAATACTATTACTCAACAATAGAGACATTTTATTTTCTTCTAAATCTGTTGTCTCATTTATATTTGATTCATTTTCGAAATCATCAATGTCGTCAAAATTGATTTCTTCCTTAATAACAACATTACCAAAATTCTCCAGCAAATCAAAACCATGAGCATCCTTCCTCTTAATGTGTCTCAACTGATGTTTACTCAAGTGACTCCTAAATATTGTTTGAAAAGAGCATTCATAGCACTGATAAAGCTTTTTACTGCCTGGTGCCCCATTCGACCCCTCAGTATCGTAACTGCTACATTCTGAAATGGAATCTGTGCTTGATTTTCTAATAAAGACAGTGGAATCTCCTTTCCACTTATCCGGATGTATTTTTCTCATATGTTCTTTACATTTATCTTTCCGATTACTGGCAAACTTACAATCAGTACACTTGTAAAGCTTAGTTTCTGAGTGTATGAGTGAGTGTCTTCTGGTGTGGTGTTTATTTGTTGAAACATAGGGGCATAATGTGCATTTATACAGATGGCCTGCAACTTCGATAACAGAGTCGCTAAAGTCATCAAGATACTTATCGAGTGTCAATTTAGATGGATCTGAGTTTTTAGATAATTTTCGTTTACAGGAAGGGTTTTTGTGAGCAGTATGCACTCTATTATGCCTAACCAAATGGTTTTGATATCTAGTTTTATAATTACATTCGCTACAAGAATATATTTTATCCAAGCTGATGGTAGTAACCTCTGAACTTTCCTTGACATGGTTTGCCAAATGATCGTCATATTCTCTCTTCTGATCACAGATAAAATTACAGTCTTTACACTCATATACAGTTTTATTTTCATGGTGATCTTTAATATGAGCATCATAAACATCTTTGCCAATAAATTCACTATCACACTCTGAACAGAAGTAATACATATCTGTGTGGATCAAAGAGTGTCTCTGTGCCCGATCTTTTGCCTTGGTTTTGTAATTGCATATTGCACAGACATAAATGCCATCTACAATACGAGTTATTTCTGAAAATCTTTCCTCGGAAAGATCTACTTTCAAGTTTTTCCTTTTTTTCCTCACAGTTCTGAGGAGCTTTTGATCAGGAGTGGAAAATGGTCTACCACGTTTTCTTCTCTTCTTCCTCCAATTAATTTTTTGAGATTGATGAGAAGTGCTATGTTTGTCCATCAGATGCTTTCGACTAGTGGCAAATTCACATGTTTTACACTCAAAAATGGAGGCATTGTGTTTCTTCTCCAAATGATTTTTATACTTGTCTTTACGATTACTTTCATAAAGGCAATCTATACATTTATACAATTTAATATCTGAATGAATTAAAGAGTGCCTAACTGCGTGTGGTTTGTTTCTTCCAATGTAGCCACATGCGGAACATCTGAATTCATCTTTTGAAACAGTAGTAATGAACTGAGAAAATACTTTTTCCATGACTTTTTCCATAGTCTTTTCACTATCTTTGTTGTCAACCGGAGTGCGAGTGCAATCGTAAAGCTTTGCATCATAACCCTGAAAAAAAAAGTCATTATTATCATCATTATTTCTTAACTTTCTGAACATAAATATCAGTAACACTACATTATTATCTACTTTCTAACATAGCAATATACTTAACCCAGAGCTTTTGAGTAACAAAATCGAGTACTTTTCTACTCTTAATCTTAATTTCAATCCTACAACATCTACATCAAAATTGTAATAATACAAATGCAATGAAATAATACTCCATAACTCTCATCCTCACTCGCTTCTCGATCCAACTATTTCAGAGCCAATTTTTAGACACTGACTATCTTTCAAGCCACATCCTGGAGTCAGTGCTAGATTAAAGAAGGCAATAGAAAGTATGTATCGAAAAGCAGTATTTGTACATGTTAGAGACTGAGTGCGAGCTAAAGCGCATAGATGGTTCGAGGGTGACAAAACAGGAGTGAAGCAGGGGAAGTGTTTTTCGTCACTGCGATGTTTATATTCATATTTGGAACGTGGTGGTACAGGAAAAGTGAGGGAGATGACTGGGAGAATTTGAAAGGGGACATAATTGTCATATTGCGGACGGATCTGGTCATGTTGATTAAAGTTGCGAGAGAGAGGAGAACGATTCTGAGTTAGGTGGCTTTTTGGGACAAGTTTTTTGTGCTATTTGATCAGTAGGAGTTGGGAGAAGCAGAGAAATTGAGGCATTGAAGAACGTACAATTACCTTGAAAAAGCAGAGGAATAACTTAACAATTTGAATCCGGTAGTGAAACATCGAGAAGCGAGGGTGTGGATGTGGTTGAGTGGGGAGCTGCACAAGTGAGCACGGCGGGTACAGGAGGCCACTGCAATTAAATCCTTCTTGATATGCACCAAATAAGATTTTTAACCAACGAAAGCAGGAAGTGTAATGTTTTTGTTCGGTGATAGAACCGCATAGAGGAGAACAACCCCTCACTTTTAGGTTTAAGTTATGAAAATGATCGAATTATGCTCCGTCTCCATGATCGAAAAGATAAATTAATTCATACCGGATTATTAGTAGATTTATCATTCACAGAGTCGATTTTTTAACCGTAATAATAGTACTGACTATTACTCCGCACGGGCTCTGCCTGTACTCCAACTGCCCTCGGGCGAACTATCCACAACACGCTATATTGACAAGCACGCAGTAACATTCAGATTCATGTTGACCATAACAACGTAGAAGATGTATGACATACACAGGTCGGGCTGGAGACGACTGAGGGTAAATGAAATTTATTGACTTTGAAAAAGGTCAGTTATTTGAGAGCCAATTGAAAATAAGGAATCGAAGTAATTTAGAGAAGACATTAGAGTCAGGGGACTTTTGAAGACGACATTGATCATTTCTGAAATGCGAATGTGCAGGGAGATTGAGATGGTTTGTAATTTATTTATTTGAGATGGTGATTTTGTGGTGAAATTGTCTGAAGCTCTAGCAGGTGCTTGAGATTTGAACAGATGTTGAATCTTCTTTAAAAACCTCAAATATTTTACATGTCAAAATCTCGAGTTAATTGGCTTAAAATTGTTAAAGAATGATCATCCTAAATTAAAATTATAAAACTAAATAGTTGTTACCGTAATGTGAAACCTACTTGGTAAATGTCGTCCTCCATAATTTACTAGTTCAGATCCCACGGAACAAATATGCAATTACTTCTTATAAATTCATCATCCTGTCACTTTAGCATCTCTCTAATCATATTCCGACACACGACTCTCTCAAAGTCCATCTACGTGCTAAGACACGTGCTTCCATAATTCTTTCAAGCTGATTTTGGGAAGATTTGTCAATCTACAGGAACATAAGGGCTAGCGTTTCACTTGTTTCTCATGAAAGAAAATTTCGACACAACGCAATGTTCAGCTTTTTGTATAAGAAGCGATCAATTCAGTACAAGGTTGAGAACTACAAAACAAAGAGCAAAATAATCTCTTCAGAAACAGTTAAAATCTTATCCATTTTAATGCAATATGAACGAAAAGACCATTTGTCTTATAAAGTTTATAAAATTGGCAATGTGGTGGCTGGCTTATGTTAACACGCATTACCTCTTTATTCGAGAAGTTGCATTTTATTAAGTTATCGTTAAGCTGATAACGACCTTACACTCTTTGCATTCCTTTTTCCCTTAAAATGAACTGTTTGCAATCTATAAAAAGTAACATTTGTGATTGAAGAATTATTAACAGTATCTATTATCGTTTAACTCTCTTAATAGTTGCCACTTCTCTAGGAAGGATATTGTCTCTATTCTCTTTTCAAAAATAGACATCTGACTTAACATGAAGAGCGATTAATTTCTGTTTCTATTTTCTTAGTCATGTGAAGAGTCATATAAAACTTAAGAGAGACTTGATTTTAATCTAAACTGCAGATGCATATCTTCAGATTTTTTGGAGACCACTGATAACATGTACTATGGAATTCAAGTTAGCTATACATTATCCTATTACTTCCTTTTAAAAAGAGATATAGACACAAGCATATTTCTAGGGCACAATGTCTAAATGAAGTTTATGTGATAGTTTACATATTTTTTTGGGTATGCATCGCCGCAAACTTTACAACAAGCGGATTATGATAATACCAACCTGACATCACAATGAAGAACTATCAACTATTACGCACTTCATTCTATCATAAGTGTCTACACTTTCCTACACCTAAAACCTATCCTCAAACCACAACCTAGCAACCCTACTTATACCTATTATCCTCCACCTACACGGATAACTCTACCACCTAGATCCTATCAACTAATCACCTATACCGGTCATTAATAAAATCCCTATTTACTTATTTACCTGTTAACATACAACCTCACACTAATCTGATTTATATTTTCGTCTTTACCAATAATTTTGTTATAGACATATATATTATCGCTGGCGGGAACGGTCTACAAGCTTATTTACGGTGACACTCCTCTCATATTTGATCTTGAAAAACAGCTTTTTTAATTTAAGCACTTGCAGGGTCCTACACTATATTTTCAATGACTAACTCAAAACCTCCTATGTCCTTGAATGGAGTGGATTCTTACCTATTTATTTCCTTACTTTCACTAGTATCTTACTTCTACCTCTTTTACCCTCACTCAACTACTGTATACCGCTACTACCTACTTATTCCATTCTCTGTATTTTATTCTACATACTTCTACCACTAACCCATATTTTATTAATATCTTCACTTACTACTAACTACACAACTACCCCTACTACTTACACCTTTCTATATCTATTCCCCTTACCTATATAACCCATCGTTTACTACTTATTTCCCTATCGTAATGTTTCCCTTACTTATATATATATATATATTAATCCTACACAACACCACTCTCTCCCAATAGCTCCGGAGGAATTTTATTTTGTGACGCTACGGCCTTCCTAGTACTGTTCATAATATTTTTTACAGCTAATATAACTATATATATATAATATATAATATATATATAGTTATATTTACTTACCTATCAAACTACGTGTTTTAGATAGTACTCACAGTTTTATAATATTTATTAGCCTATATATAATAATTATTAATTCTATATCTATACTCTATATCTGTCTTATATTATATATTACTTATATAATTTCTTTTTCGTTAATAAGTTTATGATTCACTTGCCGATTCTTCTGAGACCACACTTCAAGGCAAAACACTATGGACAAATGCCCTAGGGCGGGCAGACAATATGTAGCGGCGGCCTTAGGTGGCCTAGACTGCGGCAAGATCAGAGACTAGCGCAGAAAACAAGTATAATCATATATATTATATATATATTATATTACTATCATATAATATATATACGGGTATATATAATTAATATAAATATATATTAATACCCATAGGTGGGCACGATAATTGTTTTAAAGGTGGCATCATAGTATTATATATATATATATACTCTAATCATATTATTTTACTTATTATTATGTATTATTATGACTGGCCCTGACTACTTTATTAGAAATATATCCGGTATTTATTATCACCTTCACCTTTCCCCTATATCATAAATATCTTACTCTATTTATACTTGCTATATATCATTAATAATATATATTATATAATATATATATATATATTATAATTTATATATATATTTATTAATACATTATAATATATATATAATTACTATATATATATATCTATATATCTATTTCTCTATATATATCTCTATTTACTGATGAGGAATATATTATATCATATATAATATATCATAATAACTATATTATTATATTTATTATATTCTAATATATTACTTATCTATATTCTATAGTTTTGATGAGTTATAGTAGTATAGTTATTGAGTGTGTATAGTGGTATATGTGTGGTGTATCTGATATGTGTGGTTACATGTTGTCGTACGGACACTTTGTTCACTGTTTGGGCATCTCTATTCAAGGCTTGGGGTTGTGTTGCATTTTTCGTTCCCAGAAGTTCTATCACTTTTAACGGGCAAATTACGCATTTATTTGTACTGTATCTTTTTTTTTTTTTTCTTTCCGTTATAAATGAGAGTAAACTGCAAAATAGTAGCACAAATAATAGGAGGTTTAGCAGGTAAATCACAAGAAGATGGAACGAGATTAACTCTACCAGAACAACCAGAGGTGGTCAAGAAAAGAAAGTGCATATGACAACCATCTCGCAGCGACACTAACGCTCTGGAGTTTTACAATATATACCAGCCAGATAACCCCGTGGCGCAGATACAGCACTCTCGCCGCTAGATGCTCTATAGGCCGTCCGCCAGAGAGTCTCTAAAGCGTGGCTGGTAAACGCCAAAGTGACAAAGTTCCCCATCGAGCACCTGCCGCTAGCGGTACCACTAATAGAAAGCCAGATATAGCCTAACAATCGCGCAGTCAACTAGATAGTTAGGGTCAAGAGAAGTAGATAAGTACGGAACAGTTTCGTAAGTCTTTTGGCTTTTGACTCGTACTCTCCCTGTCCAAAAGCCGGTGATCAGACACAGAGCCTCCCCCAGATCATAAGAGGCAGTACTCCATACATAGGCGCGGATAGAGGCACTTCGTATATTGGCTGGAGATAACATGAGAACGGCTAGGAAAAAAAAGTACTCGCAGGCTAAAGAAGTAAACTCCCGTTTTCTTTGAGGCCGCCCTAGCTTACTACGTTGTGATGTGAGGATTTTTTCCAAAAACATTTTTGTTTTGTTAAAATATGGCCAAGGCATGTTAAATATAATTGTCCACAAAGGCAAGACGAGAGAACCTTCGATAAGATGTTGGAAAATTGGAAGGAATGTTTTAGAGGAGTCTTTGAGTAATTATGTAGAAGTCAGATTTTTAATGAATTAAATTTCCCCAAGGTTGAGGCGACCCACCCGGAAATTGCCTATTCCAGCATCAACGTATGAATAGATATCGGTACGGAAAAGATTAAGTACGGAGAAGGCAATTTTCTAGAAGTAAAGGGGAAGCAAGAATTTGAAATGAAGTTGAAAGAAAGTGTTGGAGCGTGTGGGCTACACCCTGTTATCCATACACTTGAGGTAAGTGTTATAGTTTTTTGAGATATTATAGAAGAATATTAAGTTGTCAATTTGAGTGGTCTGAGTGATTATTCAGCTACGATGATGGCAAACCATTTACCAATCAATTATCTTATCTAAGAATTCGGGGAGGAACGCTTACCACTCCTGGCTCCACCCCCTTCTTTTCGCTAAACGTTGCGAGTTTGATCGATTTCTAGGAGTCCATGGTCAAACCGAATCACTCATATGTAATCACTCGAGGGCAAATGTGCATTAGGACACCTGAGAGTAGATGAAGGAGGAAGGGGTAGACGAGAATGCCTAACAGAATTTTACGTCTTACCCAGGGTTTGAGTATAGAAGGAATGATAGGATGACGTAGAGAAAGATACGCTATTTCAGCTGGCAAAAAAATTAGCAAACCAGGGACCGTTTCTATGATCGAAATAAGAGGTTAACGAAAGTTTTGTATTCCGATTGGGTTCGACAGATAAGTTGCTTCAGAGATTGTTTTGGCGGATAGAAGGCCAGAAAGGAGGGTTTGTTCCAGTAGGTAGATCACCTAGGAAGATTAGCCGCCCCTTTATTTTTCTTTTGATTCTGAATTACAGATATACTTAATTACATCAATTCCTGTTATTCCTGCAATCAGCTTATTCGTATTTGTTCTCAGCTGAACTAGAAATTAGCAAGAGTAAATACGAAGAACGAAGAATTTTAGTTCCATGGTGCCGGAACGCCTGTACTTGTCTGGAATTGGCCGGAGAAGAACAATTGTTCACGATTGAACTAATGGGATTCTTATGAGGAGAGAAGGAGGAGTTGATTAGTCGAAGGAATGAAAATGAACCATGCATGGCATAGTACCTTTTATCAACGAGCATGTGTACGCAGCTCTACTTTTTTACTCGTAGACTTGAGACCGAAGCGTTCACCAGGTGAAAAGGTCGATCCGAATTATTAGTTTAAAGCTGTATCCACTTTTCTTATTTGAAGTCGCATCGGGTAGTAGGGTCTTCACCTCAACCCAATCGCCCGATTTAAAAGTGCAAGAAGAGAAACGCGTAAGGGCAGGATGGAACCTGTGGATTGATAGAAAGTTTCACACCACTCTCACGCCACTCACTCACAAGAGTTGTAGGTCAGATTTTTGACCAAATAGTAGGTATTATAGAGAAGGGACCAGGCTGACATCGATTAGTTGCGCAACAACATAGGTCAACGCTGTGTTCAAGGAATTTGTTGGGCACGATCCGTGAATTGTGTGTCTTGGTGTTCTTTAAGGTTAGTTCTCTTCCCTGCTCCAGGTCGTTGTGAATGCTGGAACTGATTCTGGTTAACCAAGGCACTTTACTCCAATCTCACACCTCACCTAATCTGTATGAGAGGACCCCAATAACAATTCAGTGTTTGTGTACATTAAATCCCACAAATAGACGGACCCTCTTTTATTCATGGATAAGAAGAATATAGTTACAGTTCGTGGGAGAAGTTGTAAGATAATTCAAAAAAGGGCGGTCCCGAATAATCAATTGTCTGTTAGGAAAGAACAGTAGAAGAACGACAAAAGAAAATGTTGTAGTAGAAGGAAGAAAGATTTTATGAGCCACAGAACATCGAAGTTAGAGATTTCCGATATATACCTATATTAATATTATACTACGTCACAGTCTCATAATATAAATTTATAGGTATTTATGTGGACAATTTACTCATTCTATCCTTAACTATAGACATCACTTAATATTTATTGCTATCATTACCAATAAAAGTAATGCAACTTTTACTAATGCTAATTAATATTATTTCCTAAATATACAAGATCTGATCTTTCTCAAATTTGTAATTAGGACATGCATAACATAGAACTTCTTTACAACAATAATTATGAAATTTTTTCCTTCAATTAAACTAAAACTCAGTCCCCTGGGTAGTGAATGCAAATATCAATCTAAACTAAATAAATATCAAACAAAGCTATATTTACATAGTAGTTAACAATTAACTTACCAAACATATCTTTTGAAAGCATGTATTTTGTAGCCTGTTGATAGTTGACGTAATCATGGTTACCGGATTCTAAAGCACATTTAATAAGGCGACTTCTTATCATCATAAGATAAGTATTAACTAAGGAATTACATTTTGAATTTTCCTTAATGAAGGACATTACAAATGGCACTTGACAGCATAGGTGGATTTTCATGCCATTTAAATTTTCCAGAAGTTTGTCTCTAACATAGAGGCTTTGGAGAAGAAGTATTTCATTGAAAGTTTCATTAAAAATCCTGCTCTTTAGGATGGTCTTTAAATCATCTGAAAAAAGAATAAAGTTTAAAGTTAAAAGAGTTTAATTGGCGGTGCCCAACCCGTAGCTCGAGAGCAACGTGTTGCTCGCGTACCGTTTTAATGTGGCTCGGGGCTCGCGTATTCAGATTCATTAAATTTATTAAAAATAGTTTTAAAAATTATACATTAAAATTATACAAAAAAAAGGTAGTTGTCTTATGTAAGGCTCGCTTAAAATTTTTACATTCTAATTTGCTTGAGAAAGACTAAAGGTTGGGAACCACTGCATTTAAATATAGCTTTTTAAAAATTCATGGTACAATACATAAAAAGCTTAAAATGTAATAGAAAAACTAAAACTGATGAAAGATCTTGAACTACTTGAATGATCTACATTAAAAAAATGTTTTGTTATTTTCTTGTTTCATTTTCCCTTAATTTCATTAGACTTTATTTCATTTAAAAAAAAAAGATAAATAAATAAATAAATAAAATAAAAAAGGGCTACTTTTTAAAAGAATAATCTACTCACCAAATGCAAAATTCGAGGCAATTTCTGGTTTAAAATAGACTGATGCATAATCTGATAAAAGATTAAAAAACTTAAAAAAATCTACTTCTGAAGACTTCCGATGTCTTGCCAGGTAAATCATTTTTTTAATAACTTCAACAGTGACGTCATTGGAGGGCTGACAATGCAGACTAGAAATGTATTTTAATATCTTAAATGCTTCATTAATAATATTAAAACTCTCAGTAAAATTGTCCGTATCTCGCTTTAATAAGGAAATTATAATCTTTTCAATATCATCACAACATAAATTCGTATAGTTTTTAAAGAACACAGATAATGATGCTGAAAGCCTCTCATCTTCATCTTCAAATGAGGTATTAAGATATGATATAAACTTTTCCATAAAAGGTTTAATGAACCTGTGAAGTTCTGTGTACTTTTCAAGAACAACTTGCAGAACCAAACTCTCTAAGTCTTTGTAAAGTAACGCAGAAGAGAATGGCACATAATTACGAATAGTAAAAGGATGATTTATTAAATGTTCAAATAATTGTAAGTACTTGAAAGGCTCTTTCTGAGTTATGTGAATTAACTTTTTAAATATTTTAAGAAAATATTTTAGCTTTTTCATATCATTATCACTCTGGAAAGATTTGAATTCACTTTGAATATAAGAAAACACTTGTCTACATAAGCCATCTAATTGGGTGCTGTCATGATTACCCTCTAAATTGTCTAACAGGGGTGACTTTAGCAGCTTGGGTGAAGTTTCACTAATAAATATTAACTTCAAATGAGATGACAAGTTTTCCTCAGAAGAAATTGTTGTAGAGATTGGCTGCTTGTTTATCCAGTAACATAGGTACTTCTTCGTATCACCAATAAGTATATTTCTCTCTAATAGATAATTGCTTAAAACAGATGGGGTATCAATACGGTGAATGTATTCTTCAACAACATTCATAAAATAGCTGAGAATATTATTATTATTATCTTCTTTAAGAACATCTATAGCACCGAGAATAAAGCAAGAAAACGGAATTACAATAGTCCTTGAATTAATATCTTCATTGTCCCCAATTTCAATTGATGGATCCATTTGATTAACATAATCAAGAACATTGATTTGAGAATATGATTCTGGAACTTCTAACTCAACACTTAGGCTCGTCATTATGTCTAAGTATGAGAAAAAATTGGATACAGTTTTTGACACTACTTTAGCAAAAAACTTTGAACAATCATATCGATTTCTGCTGTTTATGTTATTTAACCAAATTTCCACATAATTTGGGCAATATTCTGATAAACCCCAATTATCAACCGATGCCTTCACCAACTGAAAACATAATTCCTTTATTTCAATGTTAAGACTGCTATAATCAGAACTGGTAAGGCTATCATTAGTGTACAAATCAACTAAACAAACAAAAAAGTTTTCAGCAATTATGACATCATTTTCTTGATCTATTTGGTTCATTGAGAACCCAAAAGCCTCAAAATGGTTTTCTTTCTGTGCAAGAATTAAAATTTTTAATAAATTTGCAACTATCTTATATTTAACATTAAAATCATTAGCAGGGAAATTTGATTCAGTCTGTAACATTTTAAGGGGATTGAATTTCAATCTAACATTAGAATATCCAAATAATTCGACATAACTCTGCAGATATTCACTCAAATCAAGAAAAAGAATATATTTGGATGGACATTCTTCCTCAAAGCAAGGTAAAATGTCACTGTCCTGCTTAACAACTTCGCACCAAAGCAAGACAATCTGATTCATATTGAAACCTAAGTTTGCTACACACTTGATAATTTTGCTTTGAAAAGATTTCTTGTTGTTTTCGTCTACATGAGGTTTACTGTCTATAAAATCATGAATTTCCTTTGCTTTTTTAATATAAGCATTGAGCAATAACAAGCCTAAATGAATTAATATTATGGAATTGCTCATTATCATTGAATTAATTTTTCTTTTATTAAGAAATGGTGCAAAAGTTGCACTTTTATAATGTAAATCCTTTTCTAATCTGTTGTTCACATATTCCCATGGTTCTACATCTTCGATAAGCATTATAAATAATTTGATAAGAGATGAAAAACCATAATTTTCTCTTGAATCGAAAAAATCATCAGTATACCTTATAAACAAACTCATTAAATCTGGGCAAGCTTTCAAGATGTGAACTATTAATTCTCGTCCCTCTTCCAACTGCCAAGGATATTGTATTGTTTGAAGAATTTTAAAGACATGCATATTTCTAGTCATTGCACTATTCATTTTATTATCTGCATCTTTAAATATTATGCCATGCTTTAGATCGGAACAAAGGGGTATCATAAAATTGTGCAATGCCCTTTTTAATTCATTCCTTTCTACAGAGGTAAAGGGCATCACACTCTCCTTTTCTAACTGGTAGAAATAAAATATGGTCAAAAACTTGCATGTTTTCTCATTAAAAAGCTGTCTTTTTTTTGTCTTATTGATATTAGAATTCAAAACAACATTTCGTAGCAATTTTAGAAATTTCACTACAACTTCGAAAGGGTCATCAGGTAATTTCTCAAATACAGAAGTAATTAATCCTGAAAATTTGAGAGCTCATTACAAAAATGGTGAATCAGAATATAACAATTACTAGAAAAAAATCAGTTTTGTATTGATTTCAAAAAGCAAGATTTTAGTTCAAATTTTAAATCCCAACTTACTGACAATATAAGAACAATCTGTAAACACTATTGTAAAAATGCAAAGTAATAAATATCCATACCTGAATTGTTATTAATGAACCAAGCAACGCAAGTGTCATCTTCTATATTTAAAAATGCCAAGATCATGTATAGAAATTTAATTCTTATTTCAGGTTCCTTTTTAGCAAAAATTGAAAATTCTATTCTACTGAAGTTTAAACTTCTAACTACTTCAGTGGCAGCCGGCAAGCTACTTACAACCATACCTGTTATAAATATATGAAAGGGAATAAACAAAGTTTAAAGAAATTTACAAGAAAGAGTAATATCAGTAGAAGAGGTAATAGTAGTAGTAGTAGTAGTAGTAGTAGTAGTAAAAGTACTGCTATTGCTACCAATGGTATATTGAAAATTTAGTGATATAAGAGAGGATGATATTGGCTGGAGATTGGAGGAGTTTCAGGGTTAAACAGTATATTTAAACAGGGGCTGGAAATTTCTAAACAAGAGTGTATTAAGTGTCTATAATCAACTTAGTTACCTTATTAGCTATAATTTCTCTTTCGTATCATTTCTGTTCCCCCCCCCCTCTCGCAAAAAAAAAAAAGTTTTAATAATAAGATTCTGATAATAATGAGTTTAAGAATTTAATTAGATAAAGAATTAGATTTAACAAATCTCATGAAATCTATTCTCATAAAGTTATTAACAATAAGCTTACAAGCATAGGGTAACAAGAAGCCTTTATAAAAAATATTAACACCACTATTACAAAAAATGTATAAACATTTAAAAAGTGTTTCTAGTACACATCATTTGCTGAAATGTTGGAATATATACAGTATAATTTCAATGATAAAAGGATCATCATATTTCCTGTTAACATGTATTACTTGCTTATAATTTTCCTCAATTAGTTAGAAAAAAAAATGAACATTTAAGCAAAAACAACCAAAAATGAATGAGATTACATTATTCCATAAAAAGTGATGAAATATTTTTTTACCTAAAATTTTCATAAAATTGCACCATATTGATGGTAATTTACAAACATGAAATATTAAAGAACACAGTTTTACAAAATCAAAGCAATGAATATTTAAAAAATTATATAACTTAATATCCTAATAATTGAAGTAAATCATACTATTTTAGAAAGCATATGTAAAATCATTACTCCACATAGAGTACTTTCTTAGTCTTTCTAACGCAAACTAGGCATAGCAACTGAATTTTCTCATTCTTGTCTAAGACTATAGATTCTTCAATTCTTATTTTAAATTTTCACACTTCTTGGCCATTGAGTTTAAATGCAATAGATTTTTTATTAGATAAATCTGATTAACCTGTATATTTTGATTTCAATCGTGAATAACATTATTGTCTGTTTATTCAAGTGTTTCAATATCTTATTTGTCATAGAAACTTTAATAGTTTTATTTTGACACACATTTTATTTCTTACTGCCAGGTGGCATGCTTTCTATTTATAGAATCTTTCTATTGCATACATGAATCTTTTTTTAATACCATTAAAATTATGAAGAGCATTCTTCAATTTCCAATTATCTAGAAGATGGAATGCAATAAACACAGCATATTTATTTTTTTCTGATGAAATCTTTGAGTATGATAACTTTAATCATACTCAGTTAAAATTTTTTATTAGTTTTTGTTTTCAGTAAATGAGAAATCACTTTAATTTTTAAAATGCTTTCTTTATAGTCCATCTTTTTTCTTTTTTTTAATGCTGACTTTCGACATACAGTCTTAATTAGTCCAAAGTTACCATTTTTACTAGAATACAAATATAATAATGATGCAATTGGCAAAGTTTTTAGAATCCATTCTAACATACACTAATTTTTGAACATTCATTAATGGTAAGTGATAAACTTTTTGATATAAAAGGTTTTGTATAAATTTCTTCAAATATTCAAATATTCATCTTTAAATGAATAAGAACAATTTTTTGCTAAGATGCTTTTCTATTTTTCAAAAATCTATCCAAGTCAGTAAAGGAATGTCTGAAGGAAAAGAATGTGAGTTTGGCAGAGGCGAGAAGGTGAATTTTAGGAGTGAATGGTGGGGTTTTGTGAGGATTGACGAAATACCACAGAGAGGGTACATAGCGGGATTGTAAACTCTTAGGGTAGATTTTTTTACTGTGATGAGATCTCAGTTAAGGGCATGGAGTGGATGGTGGGGTCTTTCCTTTCAACTTATGTCATGTTCTACTACTACTTTCTGTTTTCAGTGTGTGATGCGCACCTCACACCCAATCTGGGTAAACGAGGTAGATGATGACAAACCTTTTCAAGTAATTGTGACTTGGGTTGTCAGTTACTTGGGTATTAGAATAAGGATAAAGATTTCCAAAAGGTTGGGAAACAATGTTCACAAAGAACTCTCTGATGTATCAGACAAACAAAGACTAGCACCTTTTTCCACTCTTTAATTAAAGGATACCGGTCTTTTAAATTTCTCTTCCACAAGATGCTTTAGACCAATTTCCACTATAAGAATAAATAAAAATATCAATCATTCCAAACATAATCAATATAAATTACAAATAAATAACAATACACAATTCTTAAGAATCTGCCACCATACATTTTTTAACATTTTTATTCCATTGCCCAACTTTTCTAAACTAAATAAATCACCTTTTATATATTTATCCTACACAATGATATCGAACACTCAAAGATACAACAGTTCAATACAAGTTTAATGCACTTGCGTTAAGTTGTCAACGACTATAAATAATAATAATAATAATAATAATAATAATAATAATAATAATAATAATAATAATAATAATAATAATAATAATAATAATAAAGGAGGTTTGAATGCGCTAAATGCCAATGATGAGGTCTTGAAAGAAAGGTGTATGAAAATATATAAGGAGGAAAAAAGGAGGTCTAAAAGTGACATACGAAGGAGGAAAAAAAGGCAAATGAAATGCTTGGGAGGAGGATGAATTAGGACTTACAAGGGAATAGGAAGCTTTTCTGAAAAGAGAAAACGAAAGGTTAAGAAAGAGGATAAAATGAATCTTCAGAGAATAATGAATAGGGATGATA
>JABUQX010045557.1:37500-47500 GCA_015478945.1 Trachelipus rathkii
ATTACTATTATATATATAATATATTATATATATATATATATATATATATTGTAAAAAGTAATTCATTTTAATTCCAGTAAAATACTTAACATTTCAGCATACTAAAAAAAAGAGGCTAAAAATATTAATGCAATACCTTATAAGAAATGAGCCAAGAGCATCGTATACAACAGAAAGTTCTTCGCAAGTCCATTTTTCTTGTTCTAGAAGGTTTAAAATCTTGTTCAAAATTTGGTGTTTCGATAAGAAGCTCAGAAAGCAATTCCACTGAACAATTGCGGGATTCAAATTCATTGATGAACAGTTCCAAACCTAACATATATTATATTATATATATTATATATATAATATAATAATAATATATATAATATATATATATATATATATATACTTATATATATATATATATATATATATATTATATATAATTATATATATATATATATTATATATATATATAAATATAATATATATATATATATATATAATAATACTATATATATATTATATATATATATATATATATAAATATATATAATGTAGGTTTTGGAACTGTTCATCAATGAATTTTTATAACTTTATATATATACAAACAATTTTATATATAGTATATATATTATATATATATTATATATATATATATTATATATATATATATATATTATATATATATATATATATAATATATATATGACCGTATATATGATATATATATGATATATATTTATAGATATATTTATATATATTATATATATACTATAATATATATCCAAATATATATATATATAATAATTATAATATATATATATATTATATATTATTACAGGTATATATAATAATATATATATATATATATATATATATAATATATATATTATATATATATATATATATATATATATAATATATATATATATATATATATATATATATATATATATATATATATAGTCTCTTTATAGGAGAATGGTAATGGAGAATATGAGAGTGCAGTGTGCTGAGAGGAGCAATAACATGTAATATTTAAGGTAATGTTTAAGCAAATGTTATTTATTATTAGAATGAAGAAACAAACATTTGCTTGGATGGCTTAATTTAAGATATAGGAAATTGTATTATGGCACATGAACTAAAAACTAATTATTTATTTCTCTTTGATCTCTTTCAAGGAAAGGGATCACAAGCCCCCTAGTTAATTTAATATATATTTGCAAGATTAAATATTTAACAATTTGTACTTGAAAGTACTAAACAACTATTTATTTATAATCATCATTAGTTATAACATTGGAGAATATAAGAGTTTATTTATTTTCTAATGATAAGAGTTCTGTGTGATTGAAACTTGTTTATGATTGTGAGAATTCTAACAAAGTAGCATACATGGGTATGTGGGCGCCTTGCATGCTTGTGTGTGTTTCATGTTTTCTCATAGTTGGGAACCTGTTTTATTAATGCATAGTAGGACTTGATGTTGCTTGCATGTACCATACATTCTAGATAATAATAATTAAATCCTTCTGCTACAAAAATACCATATACATAAACACATAATAAAGAAGATCAACTTCATCAGGAAAGAACCACAAAGTAGAAGGACATCATTAAAAACATTACATCTTTGTAATAAATATTGCTAAGCCTGGATATTTATTCAATTAATATATATATATATATATATATATATATATTATATATTAGATGTATATATTATATATTTTTTATATATTATATATCTAATATATATAGTAATATTATATATATATATATATATATATATATATATATATATATATGTATAATATATATATATACATAGTAATATATATATATATATTCATATTTTTATTAATTTTATAATTTTATTTAATATATTGTATTTTTATATACGTAATTGATAGTGTATATTTTCATTATATATATATATTTATATATATATATAATATAGTATATATATATATATTAGGATCTGTACCGATAGTATCGGTATCGGTATCGGAAGTATCGGCCATTTTGATGGTATCTATTATCGGTATCGGTAAAAACTGCCTATACCAATACCAAAGTTGCATTACTGTGTGCGACTACTGAAAATTTATGCAGAAAATTTCAGATTCAATAATAATTAGTTCGATATAGATAGCTAAGTACCAAGTTATGTTTTTTTTTACCTCGATTTCCTTTTTTAATTTAGATTATTTACTGATTCTCCAACTTGGTCTTTTAGCGTAAAATTTACCTATTGGATTGCAACTCTGATTCTTCATCCTGATTAACCTACTGTATAATTGCTCGATAGTTTGTTTTTTTTTTTGTTCCCAATTTCGTGAGAGCATGTTGGTGTGTGTGTATTTCTTGATTTACTGGTTTAAGCATATTTTAGATATTTGCTGTAAATAGGTTTTATCGTTTTAAAATTTAGGTGTTAGCGTACCAATAAATTTTCCTCATTTCTCCTTTGGTTTTTGTCATTTGTTTGTCTCGTTTTTTTTTGATGATTGCGTTAGTGCGTGTTGCAGTGTGCGTATGCGTGTATGGATAGCAGATTTGCATAGGCGTGGCTTTCTTTTGACTTGCCAACATCAATGCTTGCACTCTAACTCTGCATCCATGGAATACTACCTCTCTAACTGAAACCTTATTTTACGCTCTCATCTGAGCCACTGAGGCCAAGAATTCATGCTTCAACTTATTTAAGATTTGCAGATATAACTTATTCTATAATTTCCGTTTGAAGCTTAAAGTATGTGCCTATTAAAATATTAATATTTTTAACACGTCTCCTAAGTATCTTGAATATTCCAAACTTAGATGTCAATTAGGTAAAATCTTTTTTTGTGTACTACCATATTCTTGCAGTTCTGTGCTGCTACTGTTCTCCAACAGAACAGATTTTCATGCCTTTTTTTGCATTTACCTTACTACTTTCTCACGAGACTGTTATATCTTCTCATCCAATTACTGAGGTCTCTATTTAGGGGATTTCAATGTACCACAAAAACTGAATTGTTGGGTTCCTCTCATACTGATTTAGTTGGGAGGAAGCCGAATCATTTTCAGTATTCTCAACGATCTGGAGCAACTGATTAAATAAACCTACACACATTCCGGCATTCGTCCCAACCAGAATTTCTTGAACCACACTTGACTATGCTTTCACCACTACCTCTCTCTATAAATACACCACCTTCGCTTCCTATTGTAAATCTGACCACACCTTATATCCACTTAATTTTAATACTTTCTCTCCAACATCTCCATCCTTCCCTATGCGGTTTTTCTCTGGGCACTTGATCGGCCGAATTGTGGGGCATTGCGTTGCTTCTACGATACGCTTATAATTGAAGTGACTGCTTTTGGACTCTTAAGACGCTTCAGAAATTGTGCCGATAAAGTGGGAACTTTAATTGTTAATGGGATGAGCAGGTTCATTCCTCTTGGACTAAATCTTTTTTTCCTCAAAATCCATCATGGTTCGATCGTGCTTGTTCCCTGGCCATTCAGGATAGAGACAATGCTTATCGGGTGTGGAAAAAATTCTCGTTCTCCTATCCACTCTTGCCATTTTCATTCAGCTAGAAGAAAGCGTATGCAGCCATACTCTTCGAAAGCAATGGGAAGTTTCACAAATCTAAAGAGTACTTGACCTTCTTGATCAGCTACTTACAAATTTCTTGCCTCTTGCCAAAACATCTCTAACAACTTCTGTAAATCATCCTTTCCTCCTCTTATTCGCATCTGATGATTCTGTTGTTAAACTCCAACTTGAAAAGGCCAATCAATCTCTTAGGCCTCCTATTTCCTCTAATTCAACCCTGGACGATTCTGGTTATTCCTCTTCCTCCTCCTTCTCCTCCAGGTGTCCTATGCTTACTGTTCATTTCATCGATCGGGGTGGCATGAGGTCCGAAATCTATGAACGTAGGAAGGGCGGGTGGCCCGGATGGCATTCCTCTCCGAGTTTTTGAGGAAGTGTGCTTTCGTGTGCTGACCCCACCCTCGTTCAACTATATTTCCTCTATGCCTCAATACTAGCACTTTCCCTCAGTGTGGGAAGCGCGCATATGGTCCAACCTATTCAGAAAAAATGATGCTGCTCTGATCCTTCTAACTATCGCCCTATTAGCTCTCATTTGATTCTTTCTAAGATCTTTGAAAACCCTTCTCAACTCTCACTTCTTAGATCATCTGGGAATCTCTTTCCCTTCTTTCTGATTACCAGTAACGCTTTCGGTGCTCGAGAATCTACTGGCCGATATACTTTTCCTATTTAAACAGATTTATTGGTTTTTCCGCCTTAGGAACACGGGAAGACTTGTGAGGTGGCGCTTGACATATACCAAAGCATTTGACCAGGTATGGCACGCGTCACTGCCTCCAAAGCGCCCCTCCTTTGGGTTTCCTTCTTCTCTTTGCCTACTTAGTCTAGCATTCTTTCAAATCGCTCAATGTCGGCTGTGTTGATGGGGCGACTTCTTCTTTTTCTGTCAATAGTGGTGCTACTCCTCTGGGTTTCTGTTTTATCTCCTACTTTTATTCCTGCTTTTCATCAATGATCTTTCTCACCTGCACATCTTAACTCTATCCACTCATATGTCGATGACTTGACCCTTTATTCTTCAACTCAATCAATTCTGCTCCCTCTTTTACTTCATGAATTGCCTCTCGTCTTAATATTTCCGATTTCTATTCTCGCTGATATCTGGATAGAATGTCAGGGTTGGGTCGTCCAAGCTTGTAAATTTAATTCTTTTAAAAACCCAACTTCTACAAATCTCTCTTCTCTCTCTAAGACACTTAACTTTTCTATCTCTTTCGGCCCTGTTCTCTGGTCTCTCCTGTTGACAATGATAAACATCCTTGGCTTAACATAAACAAAAAAATGTGTTGAAAACCTCAAATTCACAGTGGTTGCTAGTTTAGGGAGCCTTCAAGAAACTGTAGAGTTCTGTTTAGAGTGCGAGACTTTTTTTTCCTCTTCTCATTTTTCTCCGCTATACAAGGTCTCATCCAGCCTTGTATTGAGTACTGTTCTTCATATCTGTGGCGGGCGGGGGCTCTGGTTTCATCCGGCTTTTTGTTAGGGTCGCGAGTCAAAGGCTCAAAGACTTATAAACTGTCCTGTACTTTCTTAGTTCACTTTACCCTTAATTTTGTCAATTATTATTATTTATTCCCTTTCTATATGTACTGTAGGGGGCAAGTGCTCGAGGGAACTATCCAATCGCGTACCACCCACCTGTACGGACGCCCTTCGTAGCACAAGGGGTGCTGTTGTCGGCACACATGAGTTTTTGTGTTGATGTTAGTAATTCCAGACTGGTTCTCACTGCGGTGCTTCTTTTCTTTCCTGCCACCTCTTTCTGTGGAATTCTCTTCCATCATCTGTGTTTCCTACTCAATTTCATTTCTCCCTCACTTTTAAAGCCTGCGTCTGTGCTCATCTGCGTTAATTTGCGTTAGTTTGTTTTTTGAGGCTTTCAACACCCACTCCTTGAATAGGGTTCTGCCCGTTAGCGGCGGTCTGACAAACTGTAAAAAAAAATAAATAAATAAAAGGTTCTAAAAGGAATTCCTTAAGCTAGCTGAAACCCCACAAGAATGGCACCTCCGACGCTGAAACCACTTCTAGAAATGCATTAAAAATTAGCATAAACCGAAAGAGCTTTGCTCGCTTGACAAAAAAAAAAAAAAAAAAGAGAGAGAGAGAGAGAGACAGAGAAGTGGAAGCCGCCTCTTCTGCAAACCCCTGGCAACAGATCAGCACTGATAGTGACGATGGTGGCTTTTCAGCAAATAAACCTACTGAAGGAGAAGAGGATTAGGAAAGTTCGTGACGAAAATTGCATTGACATCTCATTCATCTTCAAAGGAATCACACCAGGAAAACTCATCGTTAAAACTAAAGAGACAGTCATCAAGGAGCAAAAGATAATTGCAAAATTTGCAGTCTGTGAAGAGGAGATGTAGGCTCTACGAAAACATGAGATTCTGCCTACAGAAGAGAATCCTTCATGTGGTTGGCATGAAAATTGGCCAAGGTTTTCATTAATTATCAGTGCTTGCAGGCAAAATAATTATCAGCACCTCCTTCATCGGGCCGAGAGAGAGCGTATTTATAGTGTAGTAGGAATGTAAACACCCAAAAAGAACAGTCTCTCGCCCAGATACTAGTTGAAAGCTTAATGTTTTTGATCACAATTTGTAAACTTTTTGAATTTGAGTATTGAACGATATCTATCTTTATCTTAAAGAGTACATTATTATTATGTCATGTTTGAATAATAGCGTTTTTTTATTTTGTCTTTTTCAGCTGTATTAACATCTCTTCTTTCATTATGTTTATTCTTTATATTGTAGCTAGTTTAAAGGATCTTGTAAATTGTAATCATAAATCATGTTAAACATTAAAAGCTATTAGCTAAAACTTTGTTAATACTTTACTTGAAAATGAAAATGAAATATTTTAAATAAAACATACATAAAAAGTTATTAATATTATATTTTGCAATTATTATTCCTTAAAGGTACGGTTACTATTTTATGATAAAATAAATATACTTGGGCACAACCAAATATGAAATTATAAATGACTTAAGTATTGTTTGTACAGGGAATGCCATCTTGAGTTGCCTAGCAGTTCAAACAAATGTTTTATTTTTTTTTTTTTTTTTTTCCTTAAATTTTTTTAAACTTTTGTTTGTTATTTTTTAAATTATATTAATAAAAGTATCGGTGATCGGTATCGGTATCGGCACCTAAAAAAATAGAGTATCGGTATCGGTATCGGCCTCTTTTCTGGTATCGGTACATCCCTAATATATATATATATATATATATATATATATATATATATATATATATATATATATTATATATATATATAAATATGTATAGTATATATATATATATATATATATTAGTGAGTGCACCGATACCATGTATCGGTATCGGTGGTATCGATCGATTTTTGAGGTATCTGTATCGGTATCGGGAATTTTGAGAGGAGTAGTATCGGTATCGGTAAAATTTTGCCGATACCCTTAACCAATACCACACATTTTGCGTCTTTAAATTGATTTCGATATATATATATATATATATATATATATCCATATATATTATTATATTCTATATTTTTACCCATTTTTATATATATATATATAATATATATATATATATAATATATATATAATATATATATATACTATATATATATAAATATTAATATATATTCACGTACCATGTCCACGCATGCTGCCAGGTGGTTTGGTAGTTGAAGCGTTTTGAACTTATCAACACCATTCACGAAAAGCAAGGTTTGATAGAAGGGGTTTTTCACCCCCTTGCTATCAGACAAGAATTTTAAAAATTTTTTCTTCAATTCTGGTTCGACTTTGAGAAAGGTGCTTTCCCTTGCGAGAAAACTTTTTGTTTCCGACAATTTTTTATCTTCTTTTTCATTCTTTCCATAAGACTATAATATGTATGTTTTTTTACTTATGTTATACTATACTGTTTGCCTTCATTTGAGACACTCCCCTGCAATTATCTTTCTGACATTCACTCCAGGTATTCCCACCATCTTAGTCTATTAGCAGCATTCACTTTCTATATAGATAAAGACTCAGACTGTTTGTCATTGTCTCGTTTCTGCCACTTCTGCTCTTTCTCGTCTTTCCAATCACTGTCCTCAACACATTCATCTCCGCAGTCTGAATTCTACTTTCCTCTCTCCCTGTCATGCTCCATGTCTCCGCCCCATTCAACAGTATCGGCATCAACACTTCCTCGTATATTGCTCTCTTCACCTCTTTGTTATATTATTTTATCTTTCAAGATGGGGGTATACTGCTCTTACAGTTCTGCCATACTGCTCAATCCTACTCATAATTTCCTTTGCGCACCCCCCTTCTCTTCCAAGTGCTTCCCAGATATTTATATCTATCCACAGTTTAAAACTTTCTAAGTATCACATTCACATCCCATTCCTACACCTCTCTGATATTTGCTTTACTTTTTTTTATCCAATTCATATTCAATCCTGTTTCTCACAACTTTTCTGCGAAACACACCATTTGCTTAAACCTCTCACCTTCTCCCTCCAACACGCCAAATCATCTGCATATACCATGATGTCTCCGTCAATTTCTTCTAAGCTCTCTTTTACACCTCCTATGACTGTCTAAAAACGCCATAAACAATATCGGCGACAGTACACTACCCTGCCCTTGCTCCAGTTTTACCTCAAACCATTCCTCGTTTTTATATCCTGTTCTTAACTTTACTTATGCTATTCACGTATGTACTTCTTACTGCCTTTTTCACTCTGCCTCCAACTTTCATAATCCCTCTTCCGGAACTCTCCACGCTTCTCTCTGGGTTACAGAAATCAATGCTTTCTTTCAAAGTCCATGAGGCGATATATTGCTTCATATTGTATTCCCATCTTTTCCTGGATCATTCTTAATTAATGCAACATTAAATTCTGTAGTTACTTCTACAACCTCTGTACCCATGCTGCTCTTCACCCAATCTTGGCTCTATTTTTGAACTTAATTTTCTTTCTAATATTCTTTCATATAACTTCGCCATGTGATCCATAGTGAGAATTCCTCTATAATTTTTACAATTTCCTTGGCGTCCCCTTTACCTTTAATTAAATGGGAACTATTATTGACCTTTCCCCAACCTTCCGGCACTCTACCCTCACCCACCACCTGTTCAGAAATCTAAGCATCAAGGCTTTCAGCCCTCTCCTCCCTCCCTCAGCTACTCAATATTTATCCCATCCTCACCAGGAGCTTTTCTGCTCTTCATTTTCCTTAACGTCTCCTCAAATTCCTCCTCCTTTATTACCTTCTCCTCTTCTTCCTCCACGTTTCTCTCCTCCTCCTCTCTCTCCCCTTCCTCTTCCAACTGCACTTCCACATTCAACAGCTCATCAAAGTACTCTATCACCTTTTTTGTTTTTTTTCTCGGGCATACCAAAGTTTCTCCATTTTTGTCTTTGATATTACATACTCTACTCTTCGTTCCTCTATACGTTCTTGCCAATGTAAAAATCTTCTTCTTGCTTTTCCTTCATATTCATTCATCAGTTCCTTTTGCTAGCTTCTAAGCCACCTCCTCCTTTGCCCTCCCCTTCACTCTCTCCGCTTCATTTTCTTGCTTCCACGTACACGGCTTTAGATATATATATATAATTATATTATATATAATATACTAATTATATATATTATATATATATATATATATATATATATATATATACTATATATATAATTATAATATATATATATATATATATATATATATATAATATATATATATATATATATATATATATATACAGAAAATCGAAATTCAAAATTACAATTATTCCCATAAACTCCCATGATAAAGATGACAAATAATATTTATTTTATATGCATTTAACCAAATGTAGAAAACATCCGCAACATCCTCATTTTTCAAAAGAGGATGCGGATGCGGATGCGGATGTGCCGCTAAGTGAGGATGCGGATGCGGATGTCAATTTAGGTGCGGATGTTCCGCAAATGCGGATGCGGATGTCATGTCCACCACTAGTATATACATATATTTCGCTAGTTTGCTCACTAGCTGGTTGATAGTTCTCTTGAATTGCATTTTTCATCTACTTACCCCAAAGTAATTTTACGCATTTGTGACTCTTTTCAAGTCAACTCCTTTAATTTTTATGTTGAAATTATCAGCTATAGTTTTATTGCTAATTATGGTGTATGACGTTTTTTGCAAATTTAGTGAAAGTTTATTAGAATCTATCAATGTTGTGATCTTATTTAAGACGTATGCCGCTTTTAGTGATAGTGTAGCCGGATTTTTATCCTTTATTAATATTGAAATATCATCAGCAAATGAAACCATGAAAGAGTCGTGTTAATTAAATATATCATTGGTATAAAATATAAATAATAATGGGCAAGAATATATCCTTGTGGAACACCGCAAGTTGTTT
>JABUQX010045557.1:52500-65000 GCA_015478945.1 Trachelipus rathkii
CCTAACCTAACCTAATCCTTGTACCTATACTTAACTTAACTTAACTTAACTTAACTATATATATTTTACTTAACTTAATTTAACTTATCTTTTAACAGAAGGGAATAGAGGTGAGGTGAGGTAGGGATCCGGGACTAGGTCATTTATACCTACCTAACCTATACCTAATGCCTATAAAAGTAAAAAATAATCTAACATTACCTAACAAAATCTAACGTAATCCAAAAATATTTTTGTTGAAAAAATAATGTAACATAACCTTACATAACCTATCCATGCTTCCTAACGTAACTAAAAATAGCCATATCTCTCTCGATCTCCTCATTTCTCATTCAAATCCTCTCTCTCTCACAGTATGCCTCAACCACCAGACTAATACGTTCTCTACGTCTCTCTTCTCCTCTCTCCTTCTCTCTCTCTCTCCTCTTCTCTCTCCTTTTTCTAAATATATATATTAATATTATATATATAATATATATATATATAATATAATATATTATATATATATATATCTTATATATATATATAATATACTATATATAAATATATTATATATAAGATATATATATATATAATATATATAATCCTTAGTAAAAAAAGTAAAAAAGTAATTAATAATAAGTTTTTTGAGAAAAGCCTCCTTTCAATTGATTAAAATGTTATTTAAAAATTTAATAATTTAATAGGTATTTTTATTGACTATAAAGATGTAAAGCAGTACCGAATCATTACTCGTAAATCACATTGCCAACTTATACTAAGACCTCATAATATATATTAGTATATATATATCATATTATAATTAATATATATAATATATATATATATATATAGTATAAGTATTATTATATATATTAATATTTATAATATATATATATATATATTATATAAGTTATATTATTATAATATAATATTTATATATTATTATATAATTAAATAATTATATATATATATATACTAATAATATATATATATATTATATACGGAACGTATTAATATATGTTTAAATTTTATAACAACTTCAAATTAATATCTTTCTAAATACGATTTTTCTTCTTCATATTCTTTTTTACGCCACGAATACTCGCAAATATATGAAATTAATAAACTTTCTGTTCATTCCTTTTTGTTTTTTAGCTTTATAATTAAAGCTAAAAAGTATTGTAAATTTACCACAGTAACTATACCCTTTTCTAAAAGTCATTTTTTTCCTGTCGAACAGAATCTTTAAATGTATACACCAAGAGCTTATTATATAAAATTTTAATTTGGAAGCGCATAGCACAAACATGTGACAATAAATTAAATTTTATTTTTATCAAAATTAAACTTTCATTAAATTCTAATGCTAATATAAACCTATAATTTACTCCCATAATTCTAACTATGTAATATTTAACCTAACCTAATTAACTTAAAACCTAACCTAAAACTCCTTACCTAACCTAACCTTAACCTAACCTAACCTAACCTAACCTATACCATAACTCTGTACCATATATTATAAACCAACCATACCATACTACGTCACAAAAACTTAACTAACTAATAAAATTTCAAATTAAAAATAATGATTGGTGTTACCTATTATTAATTTCACCGCAAGAGTAAGTTATTTTGAATATAAACACACACTGTGTTTGAAAACAAATTCTTTATCCTTTTTCTTTAAACATAAAGTTATTAGAATATATTAAAACGTACATGATGATAATGACATAAAATATTGAAAAACAATTATTGAAACATTTTTTTTAGCACACATATACAGTTAATAATTAAATAAATTGTTTAAAAATTACACTTTAAATATAAATAAAAATTAAAAGAAAAGAATTAAAATTAATTGAGAGCTTATCATACATGTAAATATTTATTTAAGATTTATTTTCTCTTCCATAGGGTAAATTTTACTTTTTTCATTATTAACAAAAACTTCACCAAAGAACGTAAGAAAAAAATTGACATAACCCATTTTTCATATACTTTCCTAGAACCCATTCCTGGACATTGACACCATTTCTTTGTGCAAAACAGACTTTCAGAACTTGTATGCCCTCCGTTATTTTAATATTTCTGGTGTTTTTCTTTTGATCTTATTTTATCAAGAAGAACAATGTTACTTTTTAACGTAACTTTTAAATATGTATTAAAAATATTATTCAAACCTTCTCTTTTCAATATTACTGTACAGGACAGGACGCCAGCGATTAATCTCATAAAGACCATGCTAGCTAGGTCAAGATGCCAGCGATTAATCTCATAAAGACCACGCTAGGGCAGGATGGCAACGCTATCATCAAACCTCACTTATCCAAGCTGCTTGTTCCTTATAGTAAAGCTGCAAAGCGTTCATTTTACACTTTTGGGATGGTTTCTTATTAACAGCAAAGTGAAAGGGGTCTACAATATCTTCTTTCAATTCATCAATATTTTCACTAATATTATTTATTGATGAAATGTATTCTATAGATAGTTAGTAATGCTTTTTACTCTAACCGACAGAGCTATTACTGTCCATTCTATTTAATAGAGCTTCGTTTATTAAAAAAGACACTGTAATGGCCTTTCTAAGAGGTACTTCTTGTTATACATCCAAATTACCAACCCATCTTTTATCTTTAAGTTAGAATTTGCATTTACATACATCTTTACTACATATGCGAAATGCAAATATCAGTGTTATTCAACTTATTAGTCTCATTCTTATCATTTATCATATTCCATTGATACTAAAAGTTTTTTTTTTTCTAGCTTATTACTTTCTGGTAGCTTATATATTTTTTATAACCCAGTATGTAACGCAAGTTTATCCGGCCCTTTAGATTTTGGTTATAACTTTTGGTTTTCCCCAATTTTCTTTGCTATAGGAGGAAGTTGACCATTGTTGAAAATTTCAGAGATAAAAATAACGGTTTTTTGATTTAGCAATAACACTTAGCCTCTCAACTTATTTGTTATTTCCTTTTGAGAATATTTATATCATCCGAATACATCTGTTGAAGAGTTATAAACATGAACAATGGTTTTCTACCGCTTGCATTATAGAAGCTATAACCTAACGTATATTTTCAAATACTCCTCTCTAAAACCACAATATAACCTATTTATTTAATATCGAATGTTCCTCAGTCCCTTGTATATCCTAAAGATGTTACCTATTTCAAATTATGAATAACTCCAGCATCCTCTAAATTTAGGCAAAAGCTTGGCAAAATGAACATTTTTTTTCAAATAATAATAAGTTTCACTTTTCAAAAATTAAAACGCTTTTCTTAAAAAAAATTACTGTTATATAATCTCCTTACTTATATTTTATTAACCCATTTTCCAGTTGAAAAATATAATCTCTTTAATAAATTTTAATATTGAACAACTCCATTAAACTCATAAACAATCAACTCAAAGTGCAAACAGGCACAAAAAAGCTTTTTGTCGCAATTTATTTTAAGTTTTTTAATATTGTATCTTTTCAAAAATATGCATTCGCTCTTTCTACTCTAACTTAAAAGCAGGGGCAAGTAGAAAGCTCGGTTAGACATTTTTAATATTGGGGCTTCTAAAACATGAGCTTTATGAAATTGTAGTCTCTTTCAGCCTAATTCGGACTTTTATTCGATTAAAAAAGGAGGAGGACCACAATTCTAACTCCTCTCAAATGACATCCCCTGATTGTAAACTTATCAACTACACTGCGCAATCTTAGAGACTAAATTCGTACTAATATTCGAAACAATTCTAGCTCTTCCTAATCTTATTTACTGAGGACATTCCTTACTGAAATTCCTTAACCGAAATAATCTTTCTCATCACTTTCTTACTGTATTTAGATAGAGCTGTTCATAGCCTTTTATGATATATATGTATCACATCATACATTATAATCTCTATTTATATCTCACTTTTAATCATATATATACTATTTTTATCTCTATTTATTAATACATAATTCCTAAAATATGTGTCTACATTATAAATATTCTCTATTTATGTACAATATATTACATGTAAAATAGTAATAACATTTTATATTTCCTGAACAGCTCATAATCTTAATTCACCAGAAGTGAAAAGCTTTAAGAAACCTCCACAACAGACAGCTGCAAAGCAGCAAGAGTTACTTTCCAGGGAAAGTGACTTCTTGGTCGGATCAGATAAGAAGCTTATTAATATCCATTTGTAACAGGAACATCTTTAAGGCATGATTGAATAATACCAAGGAACAATTTCCATAGTAATGTATAATTCTCTCTTTTCTGATCCCTATTTTTTTTTATGCACGTCACTAGTCACGTAGTAGAAACATTACGCCCCGAGTATATAAAATAATGTTTTGCTAAGTTACCTGTTTTTATGTTATAGAATCATTAGAGAGAGCTAAGTCTTGTCTTTACTTAATTACGAGGTTGCTAATCTAAATTAAATTAACACTACTCCCTGATTCAGTTTCATTATCTTATTAATTATTTTAAGCAAATATTATTTTTTTCCATTGTCTCGTATAGAGCAGAAACAAATATATTTAAAGTTCTGTATGAGATATTTTTCCGTATTATATTATATAAAGAGGAAACACATTGAGGATAATCACTACACAGTTCGGCTTGGGTGTTCGTATATTAAAGGTATAATATATTTATCACAGGCAAATAATCTATCATTGATTATGAATAAGTTTATTAGGTAATGGTTGTAGTCTACTTTTATTAGACTATTTAAGCCAATAAAGGACGTGTATAAAAAAAAAATACTTATTTAAGACTTAAGGGAACCAACTGCCTATATACAAACGTGTAATCCTTGTTAATGTAGTTGTATCATTAGTTCAAAAAAAGGGTGTATTATATTTATTAAGGTTTTCTATAATATAATATGCGCTTCTATAAACAGAAGGTTTGTTTTAATTATAAATTAACGAGTGTACATACGCAAGTCCAATTCCAATTAAAGCTGCGTTAAGGTGTCTTCCTTTATTTCGTATTTGATTTCAAGGGCCTAAAATAATACAATTTACACTTATTATTATTTAACTTTTCTTCTTGATACTTTTCTCGTAGTAGCATATTTCTTCATTCCTAAACAGAAAAAGGAGAAAATGGTTGGCAAGATTTTTAACACAAGTAGCTTTTGGCTAGAATTTCGTTGAAGCTAATTCGTTTGAAACGGCTGGAAAGTCTGGAATGAGCGCTTCAAAAGCTTCCGGATGACGAGACTACTTTAACTTTCTTTCTAGAAGAAAGAACTTTTCGATTAAGTATGGTTCCTTCTTCGAATATTATGGTAAGGTTTGCTTTTTCTGGTAAAAATGGTTACTTCCTATTTGTAGGTCGAATTCTGCATTTATTTTTGTATATAATTTAATATTAATACACGACATACGCCTTTTGAAACTCTTTACAGAATTTGGGTCCTCCCATCTTAGAAATTTTAGTGCAAAAGAGGACAAATCTAGAATAATTCCCACTTACCCCTCCTTGTCTTCTATCTCCAAAACATCAATCTTTAAAGGATAGATTTGGCCCTTATCCTAATACAATCTAAAATTTTGGGGTTTAAGACTAAAAACTAAAAACTAAGAACTAAGAACTAAGAACTATCGATAACATTGGGTTAACCGTAAACATATAATCTGCAAAAGTATTTTTTTTAATTTAAGAGAAATTTTATTTTTACCAACACTGATAATTAAATATATAATATAATATATTATACATACCCTTAAGTACTATATTATAATACAAATATATAATAATTAGTATAATATATATATAAATTACTATATAATATATATAATATATAATTTTTTTAATATAAATATTTATTAATTATAATTTATCAAAATTAAAAAAACAAAAAAATTAAATACAAAAATAGAGATAAATATATAGATATTATAATATATATATAGTATTTATATATATAATATATATTATATATAATTATTATCTATAATATCATATTATATATATATATATTATATAATAAATAACTATATATTTTATATTTATAATAATGTATTATATATATATATATATATACTATATAATATATATATATTATTATAATATATAATATATATACTATATATTAATAGATATATATATATTGATAATAATATATATTTATATATATATATATATATTATATATAACTATATATCTTCATTATATATATCATATATTACTATATAGTATATTAATATAATTATATTAATATATATATTATTAGATAATAGGTATATTATAAATCCTATATATATATATCATATATAATTATTATATAATTAAATATATATGAAAGCACATTATTACTTATATAATATATATATATATATATTATAGTAATAAGTATATATACTAATATATTATTAATAAATTAAACAAAGTAATCTAATAACCAGGCGAAGGGCTTCACTCCTGGTCACTTCTGGTCCAGCGATCCTTCTTTGTTAGGCCCCGATAACACTTTAACCCTATTTGAGCACTCTTAGAAAAATCATTTCTCGGCGCTATGGTTATAACGCACCGTCAGACGGTTTCCCTCCGAGAGTTAGAACAACTCTCGAGGATAAGGTAAATTTTCCGCCCTTTTCAGTAGAACTACGCATCTCTTCCATTAGCCTCAAGAACTCGTTCTCCACACAGATCCCTCTCCAGAGCATCTTTGCTTCAGGAAGCAATATAGAGAGTTCAACACCAAGGTCAGGAAGTAATACAACCACACAAGGAAAGGAACGAAAGTTCTAGCCCTTCGCCATAACCATGCGAAGAAAAATCCTTCTATAATCCGACTACGGTGAAACAACCAATCTTCTTCGAGTGCAAATCATTTAAACTGACTTTCTCCATAATTCCATATCTCAATATCTCATTTTCAATTTTAATTTTTCCAATTTAAAGCGAAAAAGAACCGATTGAAAAAAAACCTTTTAGCGTAATGCTGCCCCATGCCGGCAAAGGAAAAGGCTTTCTTTTTTTAAATATTAACGGAAAGACAAAAATATAAAAATTTTATTGCTCCTCTTCTTGAAATGTTTTTAAAATTTTTTAGATCTGTATTTTTTAATTATTGTTATAATTTGAATTTCAATTTTATCCGAGAAATGTTCAATGATAAATTGTAATTAAAGTATTTCTGAAAAGATTTGATTAGAATTGGTTTACTTTTATTGCATCCATCTCCTTTCTCCTAATTTTAAGACTAGAACTTTTTGGAGCTTTCTGAATAGCTCTCCGCCAATCTCTTTTTCTGATTTACTTCTGTTTCTTCTTTCCCCAGCTGTTTTTCCAGTGCGTCCCGGATTTCCTCAAAATATATAATATCCATATAGCCATCATAGTTTTTTTTTATATATTAGTATAGTATACTATATACTTGTATATATATTATTATATATTATTAGTATATTATTAGATATATATATTATATATATATTATACTTATATACTATATATACTATAATATATCTCTTGATTCTTTGTTTTATGTCATATAAATAGTATTTTAGCATCATAATATATATATATAAATATATATCATTATCAGTATATTATAGTATTTTATAAATATATATATTGATATATATATATAACATTATTATATACTAAATAATATAAATATATATATATATTATTCATTAATATAGAATAGTAATACTATAAATATATATATATGTATATATATAGTATATATTAATATATATGATAATAGTATAGTATATGGTTATATATAGTACTGTTATATATATATAATCCTATAGAATATATTTATAGTAATATTATAATAATTATAATATTTTATATCATATCATTAGTATGTCAGCCGTCTAAGATGAGCCTTAATGCCATACTCAAAGACTACAACCAACTATACCGGGAAGAAATACTGCTTGGACCATGCTGGGTACCCACAATTTAGCTGCTCTGTGAAAATGTAAATAGATCACTTATATTAATATAATATATATATATTATTTAGTATGCGTATATATAGTATACTATTATGGATATATATCCTCATTATATATTATATATATTGTATTATTATATATTTTTAGTTATTTCATATATATATATATATATCAAACTAACACACAACTTACAAGCAAAAAAAAAAAACATTTTGTGAATCTGTTAAGCAAAGTAGAAAAAGAGAAAAGTGTAAAAAAAAAAAAAAGATAAAAGAGTTGATTATTTAATTAATTATAAGTATTATATGATTAGATAGCCTACTTAGAGACCTTTTCATTTTGGGATGTTAAAATATTTAATGTACTTTGTAATATAGGATTAAGGCAATTGTTAGTAAGACTAGAGTTGGTTCTCAGAGGTAAATATTTCACTCCGCGTACCAGACTGGCCAGGGTCATCGGGGGATCCTTCTTCGCCTCTGTATCCTGTCGGAATAACGGTAAGTACTAGATGTTCTCCCGTGGATGGAGGGTGCTCCGGTAACCCATACTCTTATGGCTTAATTTTGTGGCGTGACGCCGTGGGATTTCTTTTTTCCTCCGCCCCTTCACCCTTAAGTGTGTATCCTGGGTAGGAAGTACGTCTCCGTCTGTGTTTATCCCGTCGCTTCTTGAGCCCCCTGATGAACTTGCCGTGTGAATACCCTTTGACAAATTAATATTTCTATGTTTTAATATATAAGTAGGGTATGATATATATATATTTATATATTATATTTAGGTATATACTATATACATTATATATTATATTCCTATATTATATTTTTAAAGAGTTAAAAACTTGCAACATTAGCTTTAATTAACGTCTATTTATGTATGTTTGAAAGTAATACTTTAATTCGTAATTATTATTACATTATAAAGCATATAGCATATAATAGTATATATTGTCAATTATATATATACATATTGTACTTATAATTACATTAATATATTCAGATATGAGTATATTGTGACTTATGTATCTACTATATACTAACGAATATTGGATATTTGAAATCATATACATACTCTAGTATAAGGGCGTAATGTTATATATAATATAAGTATCATTTGAGTTATATTACTATTGAGCTAAGTGATCTATCCGCGCTAGTCTATATAATTTATTATTAATAATATGATTATAATAATATATTATATAATTAATTATAAAATCGCTACTGAGTATTGATTATACTTAAACCTATTAACTCACAGGGCCCACACACACCCGCCAAAAAATAGCCAAATTTTTATATTTAATATATTTGCCTTTTTTACATTTTCGGAACTAAAATATTTGCTTGGATTTTCCTAATCTTATTAGTCTTTTCCTTGATAAGCTTTTCTTGTAGGAGTTGTTTCGACGAGATATTGATTTTGTTTTTATTTATTTGTTTATTTTTGGGTTTTTTTTTTTTTTTTTTTTTTTCTTTTTTATTATCTTATGAATTATGTTGTTGTTGTTCTGGGGAGTTTTGCAGGATTCTATAGCAATGTATTCTTTTTTTCCCGGTAGCATGTTGTAGTTTTGGATATGTGATTGTGGCCTCTTCTAGGGCTGACCTAATGATTACATATAAAGTAATGTATTATATAAATCCATACATAAATTTTAAGCCAATTATTAGTATATAATATATATATATATAGTAGAAGAAATGAAATGATAGGATACATATAATATAAATATATAATTATATAAATTATTCACATAAAATCTATTTCTTTTATAAGTACTATATAATATCTAAATATTTTATGGTGTGGTGTGTGTTTAGTGTGGGTAGGTGTGTGAGTATGGGTGTGGGTGTGGAGTTGTCTTTCAAAGTATGTTTCGGTTTGAGTGAAACTTTTCAATCATGTTGTGGGTGTGGGCACTCGTGACGTGGGGGTGGGGGTGGGGTTGGGGGGTGGGGGGTTGGGGAGGTGTGGGTGTGGGTGTGGGTGTGGGTGGTGGGTGGTGGGTTTTGAAATTTGCTACGACTTCTTACGGGACACGGCCCTATGCAAATTGTAGAGCCACTTATAATTTTTCTCTCAACTTTCTACTATTATTTACATTCTGCATTTTAAATTGCAGAAGTATTGACATCATATTTTTCATTTTTCTAAACTTTTTTTCTTTCATTAATACAGATTGTCACCTATTTAGGGCCCTATTACACTGGAAAGTAATAAACAACACTGAATCAGTGGAAAGTAATGAATAACACTGGAAAACAACCAATTCTACTTCATAATAAGAAAGTTCTCTTCTTCATCCTCCCCACTTTCAAAAGAAGACGTTTCCTCTTTCACTGTTTCCGATAATGATCCCACGCACAGAAGCAAACCCACTCCTCCTCAACAGAATCTAAATATTCCCGAATAAAGATTTTCTCAGTGAGTGCTGAACTTTGAAGTGTAACAACTTTCTGTCCATGGATTTCATTTCTTTCGGACCTGTCAAGAGTTTTTTGACTTCTCAAATCACTGACTGATGTTCGAAATGTTACACCATTTTTAAATAATTCCATTTACTCCATACCAATAAAGAGGTAAGGGACTTTCTATGATCAATGCTATACGTTGCCGTCCTTCTCTCCTCAAGTCTATTTAGAAAATTCCGATACAGTCTTTAACTTCATCATAGATCTACCTCCTTACAATACTTCACTCTCTTTATTCATGCACACCCCGACTAAAGACCTTAGACTAGGTCTTAAAAATCAATGAGTTAAAATCCATAGAAATCAGTCAGGGAAAGCAGACCAGGGCTCCATCGGAAACCAATATCCCCTATCGCAGATTTCATTAAGGGGATAGGTAAATTTCAAGAGAAAAGTAACCGTATGGTGTGAAATCCCAATGAGTGCAAAGAATTTGGGTTAAACGCAGGTTTAACCTACCAAAACCAACCAGATTTTGCCCTTTGCGACTCTTTTCATCGAGTCTTCCAAGGGAAACATTCAATTAAACGAATCTGGATCCATCATTCGCTTTTATATGGTGAAGACTGCTGCTGAGCAGGCCGTTTGTAGCCACTAACCCAAAGAAAAAGCCGAGGCTTTTCAGCTAAAATAGATTAACTCTTCCGGAATAGTTTTTTAAACTCTACTCGGGATAGTTTAACTCGCAACCTAGTACCATGTTGAAATATTGGTGGTACCCCAGTTTAGATGATGGCTTCTCTCTTTAGACTGCTTCTCCAATTTAGGACTAATAGGTATTGGCTTACATTTAGAAGGTTTTTTTTTCACAAACTAGACTAAAAAAGTAAAAGGACCGTAATAGGCTCTGTTTCTTCTTGGAGGAAAATGGTGTTATGTATATCTTTCAATATACCTTCATCACCTTCAGTCTTGCTGTCAGTCCACATACACTGGGTGCTGTCATTTGAAACCACGCGAAGCAGTATCCACCAGATCTTTGCCCTTCACTTCTGGAGAACCATCCATATATGGACAATATCATCTTTTCTCATTCTTCAGTCAGCTCTTTAACCGACATATTTCATCAAACTACTACTCTTTTAGACGAAGGTGATTTCTACCTTTTCTAGAAACACAAATATTTCTGAACTTCAAACACTTTTCGTGTCTGAGGGAAAGAATTCATCTCACTAGAATCTGGAGGTAAGAGTTCTAGGATATCTTTTCAAAACCACTTCAGACCGATCAGACTGAGTGATTTTGAAATATTTTTTCCAACAAAACAAAGCATCAGCCTCTTTTTAAATTTACCAAAATCTTCTGCCCGTTTTCACGTTTCCTTCCGTTACTTTATTAGGTCCATCATCATTGCAAAAGACGTGAGAACAGAAAATGGGTTCGGTCGATGAAAATATACACTGATCAGAAGTTCTCGTGGGAGATGCTGAGTTCTGACTTAAACTTATTAAAAGCATTTCTTTTAATAGGTCCTGCATTGAGACAGAAGGTTCCAACTTGTCTCTTTATATCTGTAAAGTCAGCTCTAACTGCTATGCTTTCGTAGTCTAACGTTTCCTCATAAAGCAAAGTGTCCAAACTTCTTTGGGGTCTGAAAGGAAAAGTTTCTCCCTTGAAAGGGGAAAACTGTTCAATGCTTGGAGCTCTTGTCGGTCTTTTCGGCTCTCAAATTCATTCCCCAAGTCTGGATGGTTTTTGTAATTCGAAATTTGGCATTCTATTACCTTTTCAGAATAGCAAATTATTTTGCAGAAATTTCTTAGGGGAGAAAGATGGAACAAGAGTGACTTCGTCAAAAATAAGATTCAAGACATTCATAAAATCTCCTCTCTAGAAGAAAAACGTCATCTGCTTCCTAAATTTTATTTTGTAAGATCTGAACAATATCAAATAGATCTCACTATAGGTTTAACAACAGGAGAATTTGCAAAATTTATTTCAGTTTGGAAACACGGTCCTGAATGGTTGTCAACAGCCCCAATGTATTGGCCTGAAACGAAGTGGAAAGTAATTCATCTCTGACTCTCAACTATCAATTAATGAATTGTTTACTTGTGATATATATATAATATATATAATATATATATTATAGTATATATATATATATAATATATTAT